>OY747715.1:26710238-26865238 GCA_963556495.2 Valencia hispanica
TGCCTTACAACAGCCCTACCTCAGTCCAGCCTATTGCGGACAGTCTGAGCACTGATGGAGGGATTGTGTGTCCCTGGTGTGACTCAGGCAGTTGTTGTGGCCATCCTGTACCTGTCACGCAGGTGTGATATTCGGATGTACCGATCCTGTGCAGGTGTTGTTACACGTGGTCTTCCACTGCGAGGATGACCAGCTGTCCCTCCTGTCTCCCTGTAGCGCTGTCTTAGGCGTCTCACAGTGCGGACATGGCAATTTATTGCCCTAGCCACATCAGCAGTCCTCATGCCTCCCTGCAGCATGCCTAATGCACGTTCACGCAGATGAGCAGGGACCCTGGGCATCTTTCTTTGGGTGTTTTTTACAGTCGGTAGACAAGTCTCTTTAGTGTCCTGCGTTTTTAGAACTGTGACCTTAAATGCCGACTTTCTGTAAGCTGTTAAGGTCTTAACGACCATTCCACAGGTGCATGTTATTAAATTGATTATGGTTAATTGAACATGCATGGGAAACATTGTTTAAACCCTTTACAATGAAGATCTGTAAAGTTATTTGGATTTTTACAACATTATTGTTGAAATACACAGTCGTGAAAAAGGGACGTTTCCTTTTTTGCTGAGTTTATATATATATATATAAATGAATGATAATTTGATGCTAATAACAGTTTTTGACTTAATGTGCCGTCGAGGTTTATTGGCACCCCTGCATAAGGGTGAATAAAAATTAAATAAACATAATCTCATAATGAAAAATGTTGAGTTTTTTTTTAATCCTCACCTTGTACTTGGTGGCAAAAACAAAGGTCCTGTTGCAGCCTTTTATTCAGTGAGTTGCAATTGTTTTAAACCTTTAAATTATTGTCATGACTGTAGATTTGGAATAGGATATAGAGGGAGGAGCTGTCTTGCTGTAGCAATTTCCAAGATTATGAAGATCAATACAAATTTGCCTTATTTCTGTGACATGTTCTCTTGTCTTTCCCATGTTGAAGAGTAGCTAATCGAAAAGGATCTATTTGTCAAGATTTATTAATACTCTATTTAAAGACAATCCCCACTTATGCATGTATTTTAAGGCAAAAGCTGAAATGCACTGCTTCTAGTGGGACATCAGCGAAAAATCAAATCAGCTAGGATATCAGGAAAAGAATAGTGACCCTTCACAAGTCTTGTTTATTCTTGATGCAATTTTTCTGATGCCTATTCTAAGAACTATACAAACACCAAACTTAATTTGAGAACAAGATATGTGACATGTCATAAAATAGTAAGTGGCGCAGTTGGTAGCTTTGTTGCCTTGCAACAAGAAGGTCCTGGGTTCAAATCCCAGCCTGGAGTCTTTCTGCATGGAGTTTGCATGTTCTCCCTGTACATGTGTGGGTTCTCTCCGGATACTCCAGCTTCCTCCCACAGTCCAAAAACATGACTCTCTAAAAAAAGGTATGTGTGTGTGTGTGCATGTATGGTTGTTTGTCCTGTATGTCTCCGTGCTGCCCTGCGGTGGACTGGCGACCTGTCCAGGGTGTACCCTGCCTCTCACCCCTTGACCACTGGAGATAGGCACCAGCTCCCCCGCAACCCTGCATTAGGATGGACGGGTGCAGAAAATGGATGGATGTTACAAAAGGCAAGCATTGTGTTTATATAATTTTTGTCGACTTCTCGTGTCTTCTTTTAGAAGTTAAACAATTCACCCGAATGTTTGCTCTTATGTTCTCTGAGGAGTCATTACTTCTATCTCTATAAATGAATATTGTATTTTCCTACAAAGACCAACTTGTTCATAGCACATGCCCACTCAAGGCCATCACTGTCCTTGCCTACTAATCAAGCATAATTTGTTGTTCCATTTTTCTTTGTAATAAAATTTAGCTCAAACATAATAAACCTCAGAGTGGTCAGGTGGAAAAAAGACAAGTAGGTTTTTAGCCCTTCAGTAGAATAAGTTGCTCTGAATGTGTTCACATCAGCGTTATACAAAGACACTAGTATTTTAAGCTAAATGAATGTCTGAGCCCACAGCAACAAGAAGTGTTTGTTTGACTAGTTGGAATGCTGTCAATTAGACAAGCAAGATTCATGCTGTTTTTCTGCGGGGAAGAGGTGGGTTTGTATCGAGCTTCTGGTGTGGGGGTCTTGCCATGTGTGTGGCACTGTTTGGCCCTGCTTAAGTTGTAGGGGGCAGAGTGGTCATTCTGTCACCACAGATGGACAGGAAAAGCCCCGGGGGCATCTGTGACGCCACAGGCAATGTAGTCTGCATACTGTTTATGTGCATGGGATATTCTGCCATTTTTGTGTGTGGCTGATGGGAGTTGTGCATCTCCCTCCTCATGGAACAAATACCATCCCTGCCTGCTTGTTTTGTCCTCCAAATCATCAGATCTATTGCACAAAAACGTACAAACTCATTTGACTCACAGACATGCACATATTTTGACCACACAGAAGCATATATCTCTCCTGGAGTGGCTTGTTTTCTGGGAAGCCAGTTTAGTATAACTTAAGCCAAGCCTGGCCTGATGAGTTGTACCTTAACTTAGAGCTGTATTCACTGATAGGATAAATATTGATGAAAGTAGTATGGCATGGAAATGATGGAGAAAGAATAGAGAGGTATGAAATTAAGGTCGGTAGCAAGAGAGCATGGGGTTGGGCTGGACTGGCTGCTAATCCTCAAACAGTTGACAAAAATGTGTTCCACGCCAAATGTATTCACCTTTCCCCCCATGTTTTCAAAAGTTCAAAGAATAAATCTACAACCAGCCAAATATGATATTTCAGATGCTGTTATGTTCCATCTAGGCTTTTATAGCAATTTACAGTGTTTTGCAAACTCAGTATGTGTGCTCTATCTGTGGTCTCTCCAAATGCGGTAGAAAGATTTGTTATCAGCTGGGTGTCGCAGCTGGTGATGAATTAATAAAAACTGCACACTGGCTGAGATATTCATGGCAAACCCATGCTTAGAAATCCACAGCACATCAAACGTAGCATTAAAGTTGAACTCCATTTCCCAGCTGTATCAGATATTTAAATCAGTTTATTGTTCTAGTAATGTCAGCCTGCCTCTGTTTAAAGGTCTTTACATACTATCACAAAAAAACTATTAAAAGACTGATGACAGATTGAAATTGTATACTAAATTTGAGTAGGATCAAACTAATTACAAATACTAGTGTTGTTTTTTTATTAGATGTTGGAGGTAGGTCATGAAAAGTTTTTTTTGTGTGTGTTTGTGTTATGCAGTGCCCTCAGGTGTCCTGGAAGTGAATTCCAGATAGAGGCTGCTGCTGACCAGAAAGCCCTGTCCCCCATATTTGTAAGTTATGTCCTGAGGATGCAAAGAAGGGATGAGACTTTTGAGCAGAGGGAAAATGCTGCAGTGTACAGGATGAGCAGTACCTTGAGGTAGGAGGGAGCATTAGCACAAATGCACTGGTGGGTAAGGAGATAGCTCTTATATTGTATTCTGGGAGGGACTGTAAAACTGGTGTTATATGATCATATTTTTTGATTGTGGTGAATAGTCTTAGAGCGCTGTTCTGAATGAACTGGACTTTTTTTGAAAATTCCTATCAAGAATCCAGCATGGAAAAGATAAAGGGATGGACCAGTTTTTCAGCATCAGGCTGGCTGAGTGAGGAACAGAGACTTGCAATATTTGTCAGGTGAAAAAACTACATTTAGCAAAGATGGGTATAATCGGAGTCAAAGGAGAGGTGGGAATCGAACCAAACACCAAGGTTGTTGACAATGGGGGAAAGTGGGATATGTTGCTCAGAGAAGGTTATGGCTGTGATGGGAGAGGAGAGGATCTGATGGGGAGTGCCAATGTACCGTAACATTTAGTGCTGTTAAGCTGAAAGAAGTTCTGACACATCCACGACTTCATCTCCTCCAGACAAAGAGTTAATGTGGTTATGATGATGGAGAAACAGCAGATGGTTGACAATCTATTTTTATGCACAGCTGTGTATCACCAGCATAACAATGAAAGAAAATTCAATGACTTGTAGCATATAGCGTGAAAGGGCTGTAACTAAGGACTGACCCTTGAGGAGCTCCACAACTTACAGTATGAGTTTGGATAACATTTTGCCTTATTTAAGTTAGGTTGAATGTCAGTTCTTTGTTTTGTGTCCCATTTTTTTAAGGCTTCCCTTAGCCTGTGTTTTCAGGCACCTTTTTGTTAATTTGGGGCTCTTAGTGCTTTAGTAGTTAGTTCATTTTCTTAGACCTTTTCTGTTCTATATTTAAATTTTGGTTGCTTTAGTCTGATTAAACTCTTCCGTTCCTCCACCTTTACCACCTGAGTATAGGGGGTTATGTTACTTCCCTCTTCCCTAGCTACGCCAGGGCCGTAACGTCCTTGATTTTTCTTTTCCGATTGAAACATGGAGTAGAGCACATGGTGTTTACTGTCCATGTGGAAGGCCACAGCTTTAACTAACAGACAAAGAACAAAGCAGTTAATCTTTTAGCTAACAGACCAGCTAACGCAGGTCGGACCGTGCCCGACTCTGCCAACCAGGTGGTCAGAAAGCAAGAGTGAGAGAGTAGAACGAAGAAAAGAGAGAAAAAATGAGTGGGATCCGCTCAGGATAAAAACCAGTTTAAAACACAGCAAATAATACAGCTCACAACTTATGTATGCAGCAACGCTAAGTGAGCCAACAGGTTCAGTGCTTAAAAACACTTTAAATCCACAATGAACGAGATCTAACTTGTTAATAACTCTATTTTCCCTATTTATCTGCCCAGACACAAGATGAGCATAAATGAACCGGTTCAGTCCTCCTTTGCTTTGAGGGAAGTCCAGTCCACAGAGGAGAGCAAAATGTGTCCGTAGTTCAGCAAAAAGGGAGACATAGAACCTGGCGCAGGATTTTGGGACTGTGTGTCCCAACTGCAGGCCAGACGGTTTGCAGGTCGACGTTGTAAAGAAATCCCAAGCTGGATGCACAGACAGCAGTGGGCACTTCGAAATTTTTAAATTAGAGTTCTCCCCGGTCCAGCGGATCAGAACAAAAGAGAATCTTCACCGGTGAGACGTCCTCTTTACAGCAGAAGTTTCTGCTGAGAGCAATTTGAAATGGCCGTCGTCACCCTCTTATAGCCCTTTGGCCGTGATGTCATCGTTTATGTCACCATTGGTAGCCACGGGCCAATGGGAGTGTGTTGGGGTCACAGCTAGGAGTGCTAGGAAATGCAGCCTGCTCAGTCCATCTGGGGAAAATAGCTTCCCGCCATCCAACAGTCTGTTCAGTTCATTTGTGGAAAATGGATCCCAACAACAGAAAGGTTTCTTTGCTTTTACTCAAAACACATGTGGTATTATTTTTCTTCCATAGCAAAAATTGTTTGAGATTAATGTTAGGTAGATGTTTAAGAGTTTTACAAACATAATGAATCAACTGAAATAAATATAAGTGATTTCTCTAATAAACTGTTGAAATTGTGTACATTACCATATGTTTGGGAACTTTTTTCATTAGGTTAAATAGATTGGACATGTAAAAAATAAAAACCAGAACTTGGGAAAAATGAAAAGAAAAATTGGAAACTTATCAGGCCCTAGGTCATTGAAAGTCACACCTTTGAGCATTAAATTTAAAAACCCTTATTGTTTATCATTCCATTGTAAGGCCCAGGGCGGAGGCCAAATCTTTCAGAACTTTATAAATGCTTACTTTAGTCATGCTTTGTAATAAACACAAGACATTTCTACAAAGCAAATCAAAGTTCTGTTCTTTTTTGCATTCAGACTATTATTAATTTTGTGATACATTAATATCTTCTTTAAAATACTTAACATTTTAAATCACATACTCACATTACTGTATACTAATATTACAAAGTCACCATTAATTGTACATGCACTATAAACTGTGCATTGTTAAGAGCAAAGGCTCCAACATGGGTCCTTACTTGATTTTAACACCACTAACGTTTAAGCAATTTGTGTTTATCGGGGGCTTTTTTAATCCAAGTACGGAGTACTCACTCACCTGTAGCCCCGGATGTGATGGCTGTGTTGAGCTAACTCAGAAAGTTCTGGAGCTGGAGCAGAGGATCTCCACACTCCATCAATTCCAGGACCACAGTTCCCTGCCATCCCGGTGAAGCTGCGGAGGGGGAATCAGACTGCCAAACACTGGCGGTGCAACAACTGCTACAGAGGTGGAGCGCAGGTTCCAGCAGGGGGCTAAGCCAAAAGCCCCCCCATCAGCTCAACACTGGTGCTCCAGGGTGCTTGGTCCACGGTCGGGCCCGGCTGCGTTGGGGGCGCCCGGAGCACCCGCTCTCCTTCACCCTGCTGCCACTGTCAAACCGCTTCGGTGCCCTGGGGCACTACTTTCCTCCTCTGACTGTCCCTCTGACCACCCTGAGGCCCCACAGTTCCGCAGGACAGCCGCCCATCCCCTCCCAGCAGCTGGACTCCCGCAGCCCTCCACGTCATGCCAAACCCAGGACCGCAGCCAGGACTCGCCGAAGAATTCTCCACTACACCCCGAACCCACGGAACGAACCCTAGGCGCCAACTACACATCACTGCAGTCCTGGGGAAGCTAATTTGCCCAACATCCAACAGGTCCTGGACAGTGAAAGATCCTCTGCCCAACATCAACATGCAGACCAGCCGCCCACTATGCTCATCAGCCAAGATTCAATCATCAGTAGTGTAAGGATAAGAGGAGCCCTCACTCTGTGTTTTACTGGAGCCACAGTAAAGGATATTGCTGAACAGATCCTGGAGCACATCCAACGTCACACAACTGTGAGTAGAGTTATAATTCACGCTGGAACAAACGACATTCGTAAACAGCAGTCTGAGCTCCTGAAGCTTTGTTTAATCTTTTCAAATACACACACGTCTATTTTTATTTCTGCCCTCCACCTTCGGCAGAGGAATTGCTCATTTTAGCAGGCTTTTATCTCTGAACACTTGGCTTTCCTCTGCCACTGTGATGCACAATATTGTTTTTTAGACAATTTGTACATTTTCTGGGGCATGAGTCACTTGTTTGCGGTGGATGGATTACATCTTAACAGACAAGGTACCCATATGCTGTCAATGAGCCTGGCACACCCACGTCCCCCAGTCTCAACCACACCGGCCCCAGCTGCCCCTGCCCTCTCTGCCCCTTCCACCACATCCCTATGTGCAGCTGGTCCCTGTTCCTATGAACTCAGTCCTGATTTTAACAGTAATTCACATATCGGACTTGGACCCTGCCCTAAATCATTCATACCTGTTATTATCAGCTGAGAGCGGACAAATAATCATAAACCGAACAAATGCAACCCTAATAATCTCAAACAGTTACCAAAGGTCCCACCTCCAGTAAATCATAGAGTCACTCCATTGCCAACCACTATTATTATGGCACTTTTAAATGTTCACTCTCTGCTGAATAAAACTTTTATAATAAATTATTTAATTTCAGACAATAATATTCATTGTTTATTGTTAACGGAAACGTGGCTGAGTGCAGATGCTCCTGCTGTTCTTACAGAGGCCCCCCCACCAGATTTTAACTTCACTTATTCAACAAGGAGTAGCAAAAGGGGAGGCAGAACTGCTTTTATTAGTTCATCAACCCTTTCTGCCAAACATGTTTTATTTGATCATTTTAGCACTTTTGAATATACTGCAACTGTTTTTAGCACTCCTTAGATTTTATGTGTCACAGTTTATAGGGCTCCTAAAAAGAGTCTTTATTCAAGAATTTTCTGAGTTTTTATCAATTTTGCACAACTCTTATGAAAGAATAATTTAAGCTGGTGATTTTAATCTACATATAGATAACATCTTAGATATTTTATCAAAATAATTTTTAAATATTTTGAATTATATGGATTTTAGTCAACATGTCATGCAGCCGACTCACAACAGAGGACACACCCTGTACTTGGTCATCAGATATGGCCTGTCCACCAGTGTGTCCTCTGTTGTTGACTTGGCTGTCTCTGACCACTACTGTGTGTTTTTTAATATCACCAGATATATCCAGCAGGAGACCTCTGTGAGAACTATCAGGAAACGTAATCTATCCCCTGAAGTGGCTGCAGGTTTTCTGGAAGTTTTTCAAAAGATTCCTCCTATTGTTTTACCTGCCCCCTGTGATTTTATTGTCAATGATTTTAACAGTAAGCTTCAATCCGCTCCTGACCTGCTGGCTCCACTTAAAGTTGTAAACACACATTCAAAGCTTACAATACCATGGAGAAACGAAGACCTTAGACTGGATCACATCCTATCTCTCAGACAGCACTTTTATGGTAGGTCTACATAACTGCTCATCTAAGGTCCATAAAATCACTTGTGGTGTGCCCCAGGGTTCAATTTTAGGCCCAGTGCTTTTTAATCTGTATATGCTCCCTCTTGGTAGTGTTATCACTTGGTAGTGGGGCGACTGTGGCTCAGGAGCGAGGAGTTCGTCTTGTAACCGGAGGGTTGCCGGTTCGAGCCCCTGCTCTGTCCGTCTCAGTTGTTGTGTCCTTTGGCAAGACACTTCACCCTCTGCCTACTGGTGGTGGTCAGAGGGCCCAGTGTCCGGCAGCCTCGCTTCTGTCAGTGTGCCCCAGGGCAGCTGTGGCTACAGTGTAGCTTGCCGTGGCTACAGTGTGTGAATGTGTTTGTGAATGGGTGAATGCTTTCTGGTCTTCCCAAAAAGAGTATATCAGGTTTACAGCTTCTACAAAATTCAGCAGCACATGTCCTGACGAAGACCAGGAGGCAGGAGCACATTATACCGGACTTAAAATCGTTGTATTGGCTCCCCGTATGTTTTAGGATCAATTTTAAGATTATTTTAATGGTTTTTAAGTCTCTTAATGGTCTTGGGCCTTCTTATCTTTCAGAACTGCTTTTACCATATGAACCTTCGCTATTGCTTCGCTCCTCTGGCAGCCATCTCCTTGTCATCCCAAAAGTCAAGACACACACTCATGGTGAGGCATCTTTCCAGGACCTCAGGACCACAGAGAACGTTCATATTTTTAAAAGCAGGCTCAAGACTCACCTTTTTAGCTGAGCTATTAATTGATTTATATATTTATTAATAACTGCTTAATCCCTCTGCATGTTTTCTTTAATTAAATTTTAGCAACGTTTTACACTAAATAATTCTAAATTTTTATCAGTGTTTTCGTATTTAATTTCATATTTATCTACACTTTATTTTAATATTTTAACCTGTTATTTTAATCTTCCTTCCAGTGTTACCTCTGTGGGAGCCCTCTGCCTCGGGAGCGGTGGTTCAGCTGTGGCGGCCTGGGTACTCTCCAGGTAGTGCTTGGGTGGAGGTGGGGGTCTCAGCCTTTCCTTCTGCTGGGCGCCCTAGGCTGGTCCCTTGTCTGTTGCTCTCAATCGGCTGCTGCCGATGCAGATGGCTCCCCTGATGGCGTTTCCTTACCTGGCTTATCTGTACTCGGCCCAATGTCCTTGTTTACTGTTGATTTTAAGTGTGTGTGTGCATGGGAGATGGATTGGGAGAAGGGGGGGTATAACTGGGGGGGGGGGGGGGGGGGGGTTATGTGCGCTTTATAAATAAAGTTTGATTTGATTTGCTTCATTGAAGTGGAGGAAGCCTTCAACTGAGGACACTGTTGTTTAACCAGTATGTTGTTTTTACAACGTGCACTGTTTTTGATTATACAGAGTAAGTTCTGCAGCATTTGTCTTTTCACTGTCAGTTGTAGGGGCTGCAGAATTGTCCCAAAAACACACAGCCAGCCCTCTTTATCAGTTTGTCCAGTGGATGACAGTGAAGCTGCTGCTTCAACAGATGGCTGCAGAAAAAAAAAACATTTTCTACAGCAGATTGGTAAAAGTTAGTCAATGATATTAATGAAAATTGTGTTCTGCTAATCATTATTTTTTCTGAAAGTCTGCAATAATTACTTAAGCACATTTAAGTTTGCCATCAGGTCTCTTCACCCAGCCTGCTGACCAACTTCAGAAATGCAAGTGTGTGTTTCTGCAAATTACATAACAGGACAAGAGAAACATGTCCTGGATGTCTTAGGACTACAGAAATGAAGAGAGAAAAACCTCTGTGGCACTCCTGGGCAGCTGAACATGTGCTCACTCACACACATTTCCATTTTCACTATTTGTTCTCTGCTCATCACATTCTGTAAACTTTAAAAGTCAGTGTTTGAAGGTTATTGGGCTGAAAGAGCCTGAGTGAGACTCTGAAGAGCTGTGACAGAGAAACTGAATAGAGACAATGAGGTTTTTGAAAGGCGAAGAGAGTTCATCCCTAAGTAAACCTGCCAAAATTAATATTTGGTATTTAGTTTATCAGCTCTGCCGTAACCCTCCCCCACCCACCTATTTGACTCTTCCTCTGAATTCTTTACTTTTACTATGACCTCAAAACTTATCCACAAGAAATGCTCACCATGTCCTTTTGCATAAATACTAATCAATCAATCTTTATTTATGAAGCATTTTTTGTCAAAAATAGCATCTCAAAGTGCTTTACAGATTAAAACTACCCCACATAAAACCACATTCCCATCCTTCCCCCACAGAATTAAAAACATGATCACAGTTATACCCCCTCCCCCTCACCCCAACCCTCATGCACATACAGTTAAAAGCAACAATAAAAAGAACACAGTACAGATGAGCCAAGTAAGGAAACGCCATCAGAGGAGCCATCTGCACCGGCAGCAGCACATCAACAGCAGCAGCTGAGGCACCGACACAGGGCGCCCAGTGGAGGCAAGGCCAAGACCCCCACCTCCACCCAAGCGCTACCTGTAGATCACCCAGGCAGCCACAGGTGACCGCCGCTCCCGAGGCAGAGGGCTCCCACAGAGTAAAAGCTAATATACTAATATAAGCTAATATAATATAATAAAGCTAATATACTAATTTTTTTTGTGTGAACGTGTATTAAAAAACAAATTGTTAGGATCCTTGTTTTGCTGGTGTTTCTGCTGTGTGTGTGTGTGTGTGCTCTCCTACCTTCTTTGCAGGGGCGTGGCTGATTGGTGACAGGTGCAGATCGTTTAGGCTCATCATCTCCAGCTTCAAAAGAGGGACAGAGGCTGCAAGCTGACACCAGATGGTTCTCGCTTCTAGTGTGGTAACACGGTCAACCAATATCTCCAGAAAGTTTACCCCTTTATTTCTTCGGTGCGCTTAGTCCTCCTGGTTTCCTCCCAGATCCTGATCCAGACTTCTTGATCCTCCGAAGTTGGTTTCCTCCTCTGATCTCCGTTCCAACGGTGAAGCCTCCTGGAAACAACTTACCGATCGCTCTGGATTCCCTCCAGGTCAGCTTCTGCTCCGTCACCTCCGCTGGTCTGCCTATTCTCCATCTGCCTGCTCCACCTGCAAACACACAGCCTAGCACAACATCAGCTTCCACTCGCCTCCGGCATTGGATCCAACTTATCTCCCTCCAGGATCGGACGTCAAAATCATCCCGTGAGTAACCATCCACTCTCTGCCTCACAATACCGTCACACCATCTCATATCCCCTTTTCTGCTGCAGTTCCTCCGCCTGCCATCGTGGACCTGTTTTTCCCGGCGATCAACCAGAGACTTTTATATCTATTATAAATAAACATCTTTTACCATATCCAAAATAACAATCTTGTTTTCTGAGTCTATTGCTGCCTTTGAGTCATTAAAACCCAGCAAACATGGCACAAATTTGGTGTCTAAAGAGATGTCTGAAGAAGTGTCCAGGAAAAAAAAGATTTAAAAAGATCTATTTATGCAATATTACAAGCATAGCCGTTTGTTCCTATATGCAACCTATACGGTTGCACAGGGCCCCCAAGCCACTAGGGGGGGCCCCCAAAGCTGCTGTAGGCCAATGGGTTATCTGGCAGCTATCATGCTTGGCTCCATATTATAAATTTATGGAATTACTCTGTCAATTTGTATTGATTACTCTATTACTTAACATATTTAAGGGGTGTACAATTGAAAATCAGATTCAGTACAAATGAAAATCAGAACAACACAATCGATTTCTCTAGGTATTATCTTTCCCAACACTGTATCCTCCCTCCACCTTGAAATGTGGTATCTCCCAGTCTCAGACTTTTTGGAACTAATGCACTGGCAGGACTGGAGTTACTGGCGTGACACTCCCTTTGTTTACACGTGATATTGTTGCAATTCCATGGTGAATGAGGTGAACAGAATGAGTTAAATTGTGTTTTGGCAATAATTATTAATTATAATAGTAATTGCTAATGATTATAATATATATGATATAATTATTATTGCTGTAATAGCAATAAGCCACAGTGAGATACGCTATTTTGTGACACATTTAGGGCAGAACTGTTGTTCTCCACTCCACTGTCTGTCACGCAGTGGACGTGCATCAGTAGGCTATCCTCCTATTGGATAGATGAACAGGCCGGCTTTAGGTTCATTCATGTCACAGACTAGTGACATTGAGGTTGCCTATCATGGCATCTAAATGGAGTTATCCGAGTGGATCGGAGAAAAGGAAAAAGAAAAAAGCGGAGGAAGAGAGAACATCTAAGGATAAAGGTTATTTAAATGGATGGTGGCTTTACGGTTGGTCAGTGTGACACAGAGTTTTTAGCTATTTCGCTTAAGAAATGCTAATTCGCCATAAACGTTAATCGTTGATTATTAACGTCGTGACAGCTTAACTCAGTTTACTACCATCAATGTTTCAATCATCATTCTAACCAGGCCCGGACTGGCCATCGGGAGCATTTTTTTAAAATAATGAAATTATTTAATATCATCATCACGATCATTTTTTGAATTTATTTATTTATTAATTTAATATCATCATCATGGTCTTTTCAAACTCTTACTCTGCCTTGGCGGCCTGGTCCAATGAGCAAGGCCAAATGTGCGTGCCTTAGCTCTCACATATGAAAGATCCTGATTTATGAAGATCCCCATTAGCTGCTACACCTGGTTGCAGCTCCTCTTCCTGGGGTCCATTAAAGATGTCAGAAATTAACAGCATCAATAATAATAATAATTATTATTATAATAATTATTATTATTATAGTGGTAATAGAAAAAAGAGAAGATAGTCATGGTAACAACTGGACACAAACAAAATCAATGATTTTCTGTTGATGTTGAACTTTTAGCTTTATTTTAATTTATAATTTGATCTTAGTATTGTTTTTAGTGTTAAGAATTTGCTAGGCGAATTGTGTTCCTGTTTTAATGATCAAAATTAAATAATAAAAATAATAGCAAAACACAGTGTCTGTTATATTTATAGGTATATAGGGGGTTGATTCCTTTGAAGAGCATTATCATTAGCCTACCTCTGACAAGGAGGTTATGCTTCCACAAGGGTTTGTTTGTTCCTCCGTTTTATCATATCGATAAACAATATAACTAAAAAAGAATGACTTGCTGAATTTGATAGAGCAACAGGTGATTCAAATTTGGAGGTGATTTTGACCACTGTCTTGATGCAGGAATCTTTAATCAACTGTTGTCGTACTTGTCCGCATGCACTTAGGCCCTTTATTATGGTATCTGTGATGTGAACACCCCTCCCAGGTTGGAGGTCTGCACTCTGAGTGCTTTCTAGTTTTTATTAGTTAGTTATCTTTCTTGAGTGAGTGTTTGATTTCAATACTGGTATGAGAGGTTATCATGACTGGACCCTGTTTTGCTTGCAATTTGTGACAATTTATGGCGTGTTTATAGATCATCTAAGGTAGGCTATGGTTAAATTGCAGTTTGGCAAAGTAGGGGGCCCTGGAACAAAATCTTGCATAGGGCCCCCACAATGCTAGAAACGGCCCTGATTACAAGATTGCAAAACAACATAATAGCTTTTTTAGAAATTAAAGATGCACCATCTTGTTGCAGACACACAGCCATTGGGTGGCGCTAACCTACATTCTAGCTCCGACAGGAGAAGAAGAGGACCAGAGGTTATATAAGGCACCGCCGTAGGCCTTCACGTCCTCTCCAATTCTGGCTTTCAGCCAAACAGCATCAGGAGAGATCCAATCCTTCTTTTGCGGGCAAGGGAAGGACACGAGTTTCTGGGAGAAACTCACTCCAAGGACGACAATACTGCTGATCAATCAGGTGAATCGCAACCCAGTTTCTTTTGAGATAAACCCCACTTTTCCGCCCTGAACCCTGCTTTCTGAACAGATGCTGACATGTGGAGCGAACCGCTAACAAGCTACTGAATGCCATAGAACCGCGTCCAGACTGAAGCGTTACCCCACCGCGACAAAGCCTGGGACAATGCTATCTTGAACCTGCAGAGAAGGTACTGTGTCAGTGAAATGAGGTGCAGCTGATCGCTGTTTAGCAAGGCGGAGAGGAGGACACATGCCGTCCAAGCTAATGCTACCCGCGATTCGACAGCTATAATCCTCTCACTGCTAACGGACCGCAGCTGTGGCTAGCCTGCGGGCTAACGTTGTTCTAGCTTCGCCCATCATCCACGGAGATACCTGGAGAACTTTAACCGTCCACTAAGGTCTGTCTGGGCAGAGGCGAGATTAGTTTAAACAAGATTTAAGGGTTGTTTGTTTCACTGTGATTTATTACTTTGTGTAAGATTTCATTTGTTTGGGTACAAACAGACCGGTCGGCCTGAAGGTTTAAACAGTGATTTTTGAGGTTTCCGATGGAAAGTCGTTTTATATCCTGCAACCCGAGTTACTCAATCCGACAGTTTTCCCTTGTTTGGTGTTTAATAAATGAACCAGAGCGACTTTAAGCAGCGCCACGAGAGTTAGCTGTAAGCTACATGCTCTGGCGAACCACGTGGGCCCGCCATTAACTGCTTTTATTCATGAACAATAGACTGGCACTAATGCTATTCAAAATAGAGATTGACTTTAAAACAGATAGTTTAAACACTAAACTAATCTTTTAAGTCATTTTTGAGGCCGTGTTCTTGGTAAGTCAAAATGCAAAATTAGATCGACATAATTGGTACTGCCGTTAACGTCAACATAAAGTCGGTTGGTCTTTGGGCAAACATATTCATTCTGAACTGTGATATTATCAATTTATTGTTTATTGTTTCTATTTCTGTGCATATTTATCACTTTTACTGTTTTACTTCTGAGTGTTAGTTTTATTATAGTTATTCTTTTCTTAGTGGTTTAGTTGTGTGTTACTAGTTTGAGAAGTTTGTTGATTAAAGTATGTTAATTGAAAGTTTAATTCTTTTTGTAATTAACTCTTGTATTTTGGAAAACCGTTGTTGTTATTTCACCTACAGGTGTAGTAACTTGCTGTTCAGGAACGCCAAGAACTTATTCCTTCATATATTGTTTAATTATCTCAGCCTTATCAGGCAGGTAATCATAAACATAAACTGAGACTGAACAATTTGGCTATTGTATTCCTGGAATCCAGGTGGTGCCCCTAATCTTGGTAATTTTTACATACAATTATTAATCTTATTAATATTATCCCTAGGCAATTATTCATAATTATTCATAGCCAAAACCTACCTATCTGTGGCACAACCATCTCATTATAGATTCCCCATGGAGATCATAAAAGCAATGTTGATATTGACTGATTCTGGTTCTGTCTTCATCCCTTTTCTCCAGTTATTTAGAAGCAAACAACTCTGCAACAAACAACCCAATGAGTGACAGATCATTTTGAGGGTATATACGTTGACCTCACTGGGCATTTGGTACATTGCACAATCTATTTATAGACCATATTTAGATATGTGTCATGTCAGTTTATGCTGCATTTAGCTCAAGTGGTTTATCAGTGAAGAGGTCCAATCACACTTACTGTCCACCTTATTAAGTAAACATTGTATTAAGTATTTTGGTATTATTTTTCCTTCAGAACTGCCTTATTTTTTTTTAGGCCAAAGCCTGCCGAAAACATAACCCCCAAACCATTAACCCACTAGTACCAGCGACAACTGGTAATATAAGGTCAGATGGGTAGATGTTTTCATGTTGTTTACTCCAGATTCTGATCCAACCACAGAATATTTAAGCGGAAATTAAAGCTCATTGGACTCATGGTTTTCCATGTCTGTTATTGTCCAATTTTAGTAAGCTGATACAAATTGTGGATTCAATTTTATTTTCTTAGACGAGAGTGGCATTCAGTGTCTATTGTCTTTACTATGGTTGAAAGAAGTGGTTATTTGAGTTGCAGTTGGCTTTCTATCCTCTTAATCCAGCTTGCCCATTCTCCTCTGACCTCTGACTTCAACAAAGAATTTTTTTGTCCACACAACTTCCACTCTCTGAAAACTTTCTCTTTTTCAGACTATTCTCTGTAAAAAAAAAAAAAAAAAAAGGTAAATAGACTGAATTTATATAGTGTTTTTCTAGTCATAGCATCCACTCAAAGTGCTGCAAACCCAAGAGATGGTTGTGCATGAAAATCCCAGTACATCAGCAGTTTCTGAAATACACAGACAAGCATGTCTGGCACCAACAACCAGGCCATTTTTAAAGTCACTGAAATCCCTTTTCTCCCTATTCTGATGCTTGCTTTGAACTTGGTTTGCTGAAAATAATGCCACAGGTGACTGTATATAACCAACTCAAACAATTAAGATTACAAAGGAGCTCATAAAAAGATTGTGAATCATGCAAAAATCCCTTTGGAGTGTGCTGGCAGAGGATTGGAAGTATACAGCCTTACAAAAAGACACCTGGGCAATGCGAGATGCAGCTAAACTTTTACTTTTGGACCAAATTTATAGAAGTTTTAGCCTAGACATACAGTATATTTGCAATTTAGACTAGCAATAACTGAATTTCAACAAACAAAAGCACAGTGAGAAGCAATTATAAGTACATTTTAATCACACATGCATATTTTTGCATTGTAGGAAGAATCCTGAGAAACTGAAGAAAGCAAGGCAAGGCAATCTTTAGTTGTATAGCAGAGTTTCAACAACAAGGCAATTCAATGTGCTATGGGTGAATAGGGTAAACAAATAAAAGCAGCAATAAAACAACAATAATCATGAAACACAACATTAGAGACACATAACATATGAGACATTGAACTATATGACATTACAGCTAATATTAATCAGTTACTCAAAGGCAGCTCTAAACAGATTAGAGGAGCATATAAACTGAAAGCCACTTCTCCATGCTTGGTTCTAATTATAGGGATGATTAGTAGACTAGAGTGTGAAGAACTGAGTGGTCGGGGGGGGTGATATAGTGACAACAGATCTTCAACATACTTTGGTACTAACCATTCTATAATTTATAAACTAGTAAAAGTATTTTTGAAGCCTATTCTCTGAGCTACAGGGAGCTAGTGTAAGGACAGGACAAATAAGTAAGGACAAATAAAGACAGCTATAGTTACAGAATGCCTGATGAATGATTGATGAATATTTTGCTTGCACAAAACACATGACTTGTATTTCTTCTCCATTGATATTGGAGAAGAAATACACAACTTGTATTTTGTCTCCAATATCAATGTTTATAGTTTAAGGAGCCAATCTAAATCAACTTCACTTTCAATAAAATAACACACTTATATCTGAGTAATATTAAATTAAGCAGTGTAAATCAGACACAGTGGTAGGGAGATTACATCAGCAAACATTAAACATTCTTCTTTTGGTCTAAAATCCAACCTAATAATTCCCTTTGCTATAAGACTCATTCTGCTGTGTCTCCAGTGTTTGAAAAAGCTGATCGAAGTCTGTTAGACCACCAGTTGGGATGGAACATGCATGTGAGTAACTTTTAAAAACTTGTAATGTAGATAAGTGCCGTTCAGCACAACCCTTGAAAGAGCTTTAAACCTCTTTACTTTATTAGTCTCTAAAAGCCACACTATTCAATTCAATTCAATTCAGTTTATTTATATAGCGCCAATTCACAACATATGTCATCTCAAGGCACTTAACAAGATGTCATTTCAATACATTTATACAAACATTCCAATCAGTTAAAAAGTTTCCTATTTAAGGAATCTCAGCAGATTGCGTCAGTCATTAGCGTGAGGTTGGGCAGACTTTCCAACCACAGCAATCCTTCAGCAATCCCTCCTACTGAGCAAGCATGTAGCGACGGTGGAGAGGAAAAACTCCCCTTTAACAGGAAGAACCCTCCAACAGAACCAGGCTCCGTAGGAGCGGCCATCTTCCACTACCGTCTGGGGGTTTGAGAAGACAGAGCAGAGACACAGAAGGAACAGAAGATCCGATATAAGAGTACTTTCTATGTTACAGAAAGTAAAAAGTTGATAACAGGACACAGTGGATGTTCAGTCACTGGAAGCATCATCCCAGTCGATGCCCCCCGTCCAACAGGGCATTGCAGCCAAGCAGGATACCAGACCAGGTATATCTTCTATGGCGAGAAAAACACTGAGAGAAAACAAAGTTAACAACAATACTGACATGGAAATGTGTCGTGCTCTGTAAAAGGTCTACCTCCCTACATTTTTTTGCTTATTTTGGGAGACTTGCATTTACATACCTAATAAATAACATGCCTACACATTTTTTCAAGTAAACAGATTTTAAAATTGTAAGCAGATAAACTGTCAGTTTATACACTTCTACCTTAAAAAAGTATTTGATTAAACAGCATGTTTAATCCTGAGTTAAGAATGGTAATATACCCATGTCAATGTTGTGGTATTGATTAATCATGCATGTGTTGCGTCCTCAGCTCCGACTGTTTGGGAGAGGTACGTGGTTACTGTTGAGCTAAAATGAAAGAGGGAGACGTAACTCACGTCTTTACTCCATTTCGCTTTATTCAACAAGAAGAACGTCATCACTGTGCGACCACACAACATAACTCTCTGCTGGTGAAAAGTAATTGATCATGCAATCATCAAACTCTTCTCAGACTGTAAATATTGTACATAGTATTAATACTTTTTTGTACTAAATCAGGAATCTTTTCAGTTGTATCTCTTATGAAATGTTAATTCTCAACTTGTAGTTCTGTTATTAACTACTTTCTAAACTGGGGTGTGATATACTCCCCAAGTACCCAACCACCCAATCTTCCTCAACCTGTCACACATGCTCACTGTTCAGTTTGTGTTTCTGTCGGTGGGGCTATATCCGTTATGCGTTTCAGGTTAAATAATGCTTGAGGGATGCAATTGCCTTAGGCAGCAGGAGATTACCTGTCTTAACAGCATCGTTTTATGCCAAACAGATCATATTTATGGTATAACCAACACAGCTTCTGAAGCAGATTTTAGTATAGATTTATTTTAATGGAAAATGATTACCCTTATATTGACCCTTGAAAAGTTTTCCCATGACCTGTTTGGTGCTTTACTATAATGGACACAAGTCCAAATGGGTGTGGTTGCTTAAAAAAGCTGCAATTGGTGCAGCTTTATTAGTTCTGATCAAAATTCAGCTTCACATTTTAGAAGTCTCTTCTAGAATCTAGGGAGATTGTATTGCACTTTTTAAAATGTGATGATAATTTGTTGTAGTGGTAGAAACCTTGAAGTAATGATCACATCAAAGAGATGTGAAAACAGAAGAATCTGAAGATTCAATTTATTATTCTCCGTGTCATACAAGATTAAAAAACACAAAAAACATGAAAGACATAACTTTAATTGCATTTTGGTAGATGAGGCCCATTTTACCATAGGCAGGTTGTGACCAAAGTGACCCCAGGGTAAAATGAGGATGATATTAAGGGGAAAGTCCAAATTGAGATTTGAATCTAAATGGTGATGTGACATCTCAGAGGTTCCCTGTGTCGCATTCATTAGTTCCTTCCCCACACACTTTAACCTTAACCCCAGGTTTTTAAGGAGTAGTATGTCACAGTTATATTTGTGGAGCAGTAAGATAACTAAAAGATGGCTTTGTGCTCAAGTAAGCACCTTGAGAAAGACTTTTCAGGGGCATATTTTGGAACAAAGGGGGTAGAATATATATATATATATATATATATATATATATATATATATATATAGTGGCCTTTATTTGACAGTTGATAGTATAGAAGGGGGGTGAGAAGTGGGAGAAGACATGCAACAAAGGTCCAAGAGGATGGGACTTGAATCAAAGATGACCGCTCCAGGACTGAGGTGCCCGCACTAACCACATTGTAAGATTTTTAAGTAATTTATTTTTATAATGGTGTAGGAAATATGTTTTTACCACCAACAAACAAGCAAGAATTCTGGCCCTCACAGACCTGTAACTTCTTCTTTAAGAAACTCTTTTATCCTCCTATTGTTACTTGTATTAAGGGCACCTGTTTGAATTTGTTATCTGTATAAAAGACACCTGTCCAATCCTTCAAACAGTCAGATTCCAACATCCACCATTACTGACAATCTTCCTCAACCTGGGGCTCCATGCAAGATCTCACCTCTTGGGGTACACATGATCCTGAGAACGGTGAGGAAACAGCCCAGAACGACATATGGGGAACTGGTCAATGACCTGAAAAGAGCTGGGACCACAGTAACAAAGGTTACTATTTGTAATATACTATGTCGTCATGGATTAAAATTCTGCAGCGCTGGAAAGGTCCCCCTGCTTAAGCCAGTACATGTCCAGGCCTGTCTAAAGTTTGCCAGAGACCATCTGGATGATTCAGAGGAGGATTGGGAGAAAGCCATGGGGTCAGATGATACCAAAATATAACTCTTTGGTATAAATGCCACTTGCCGTGTTTGGAGGGGGAGGAATGCTGAGTTGCATCCCAAAAACACCATACTCACTGTGAAGCATGGTGGTGGAAGAATTATGCTTTGGAGCAGCTTTTCTGGAAAGGGCGCAGGGCAACTGATCAGTATTAAAGTAAGGATGAATGGGGCCATGCATCTTGAGATTTTGGGCAAAAACCTCTTTTCAACAGTGAGAGCACTCAAGATGACAATGATCCCAACCACAGTGCCCGGGCAATGTAATGTTTTTACATAGCCAGTGCCGTGGCTATGTAAAAAGCATTTCAAGGTTCTGGAGTGGCTTAGCCAGTCTCTACAACTCAATCCAATAGAGAATCTGTGGAGGGAGTTGAAGGCCTGTGATATAAACTCAGCAAAAAAAGAAACGTCCCTTTTTCAGGACTGTGTATTTCAACAATAATGTTGTAAAAATCCAAATAACTTTACAGATCTTCATTGTAAAGGGTTTAAACAATGTTTTCCATGCATGTTCAATTAACCATAATCAATTAATTAACATGCACCTGTGGAATGGTCGTTAAGACTTTAACAGCTTACAGAAAGTAGGCATTTAAGGTCACAGTTCTAAAAAAAATGCAGGACACTAAAGAGACCTGTCTACCGACTGTGAAAAACACCCAAAGAAAGATGCCCAGGGTCCCTGCTCATCTGCGTGAACGTGCATTAGGCATGCTGCAGAGAGGTATGAGGACTGCTGATGTGGCTAGGGCAATAAATTGCAAAGTCTCCACTGTGAGACGCCTAAGACATCGCTACAGGGAGACAGGAAGGACAGCTGATCATCCTCGCAGTGAAAGACCGGTAGAAGAAGATCGGTACATCCGAATATCACACCTGCGTGACAGGTACATGATGGCCACAACAACTGCCTGAGTCACACCAGGAACACACAATCCCTCCATCAGTGCTCAGACTGTCCGCAATAGGCTGAGAGAGGCTGGACTGAGGGCTGTTATAAGGCAGGTCCTTACCAGCAACAACGCAGCCTATGGGCACAAACCCACCTTCGCTGGACCAGACAGGAGTGGCAAAAAGTGCTCTTCTCTGATGAGTCACGGTTTTGTCTCACCAGGGGTGATGGACGGATTCGTGTTTATCGTCGAAGGAATGAGCGTTACACCGAGGCCTGTACCCTGGAGCGGGATCGATTTGGAGGTGGGGGTCCGTCATGGTCTGGGGCGGTATATCACATCACCATCGGCCTGAGCTTGTTGTCATTGCAGGCAATCTAATTGCCTTGCGGTACAGGGAAGACATCCTCCTCCCTCATGTGGTACCCTTTATGCATGCTCATCCGGACATGATCCTCCAGCAGGACAATGCCACCAGCCATACTGCTCGTTCTGTGCGTGAGTTTCTGCATGACAGCAATGTCAGTGTTCTGCCATAGCCAGTGAAGAGCCCGGATCTCAATCCCATTGAGCACGTCTGGGACCTGTTGGATCGCAGGGTGAGGGCTAGGGCCATTCCCCCCAGAAATGTCCAGGAACTTGCAAGTGCCTTGGTGGAAGAGTGGGGTAACATCTCACAGCAAGAACTGACAAATCTGGTCCAGTCCATGAGGAGGAGATGCACTACAGTACTTCAAGCAGCTTGTGGCCACACCAGATACTGACTGGTACTTTTGATTTTGAGCCTCCCTTCATTCAAGGACACATTATTCTATTTCTGTTAGTCACATGTCTGTGAAACATTTTTAGTTTATGTCCTTTGGTGTTGACTCTTTTAGTGTTCATACAAATATTTACACACATTAAGTTTACTGAAAGTAAAAACAGTTGAAAGTCAGAGGACGTTTCTTTTTTTGCTGAGTTTATTTTTAATATATAGAACAGCAATGCTGTGTCAAATACTTATCACCCCCACTATAAAGGACTTTTCTATTACAACCATCTGAAGAAAAATTGACAACAAGAAATCGAACAGTTAAAGCTAGTGTACACATTTAAAGAAAGGTTACTGATTACCTATATCATGTTAGATCACATCTGTCAAAATCTCATTTAAATTAGCTAAAATAACTAGATGGGTTTCCTTAAAAAACTTATTCAAATAATCATTCTGTTATTTAACTGAACACATCAACAGGGATTCAGTAAGTAACATAAACATGCAGACACAGATAAATCTAGCAGGTTTCCTGCTGGGAAATCAACTTCTCTACTTTTTCTGCTTCATAACAGCCAACAATCTTCACACATTTGTTAATCCTAAATCATAGCAGTCTGGCCAGATTCCTTTTCAGTATTTCTTCTTTACTGTCAGCTGTAAAAAATAAAAATAAAAAAGACTATGATCATTACTTTATAATTAAAAGAATGGGAAAAATTACTCACTGTTAACAAATATATTTTTTTATCAATACACTTTATCAAGAAAAATACACTTTGAACATAGTGCACAAAGAGCACGTCTTCTGTTTTTTTTCATACCAGCTAAGATGATACGTGTTAAACTGTGCTGCTGTGAACTTACCTTGTTAACTGAACTCTGCAGGTGGTGGTTGTATGCTGCAGGGGGAAACCTTTCTGTTTTGTTGTTAAAGACCCACTCCGATCATCTTTTTGAGCTATTTTAAAGTGTTCTCAGTGGTCTTTATGCCATGATTATGATTATGGTGATTATGCCATTTTTAGCCAACATCACAAAACCTGTGTTGTTTTCTGAGACATAGCTTCAGAAGAGTGGCATTAGCTCATTAGCAATTCGTCTCTGTGTTGTGGGCGGAACCGTTGGCGTGGAGGACCCCTCCCTCTCCCCCCCCCCCCCGAGCAGTGGCTTCTGTGTGTGCATCTGACCCTACTTTTGTATAAAATTAAACAAAATAAAAGGATTTTTTTAAAGACCCTGTAAAACGCATTAGTTTATATTATAATCTACATTGCTTTAACACAGCAGCATGCAGCACTGGCTGTTGACCCATAAATAGCTGACGTAATGCTAACAAACAAGCGGATGGTTTAATTAGCTCCCGACAGAAAAAAATAAACTTACCAGTAAAGATATAGGCTCTCTACTTCATGGTGTCCTGATGCAAGGCACTGCACCTGGCTTCAAAAGTAGTTTACCAGCAAAGCCCATTTTCCCCCCAGCCAGTTGATGAAACAACCTTCTCTAAAATCTTGACTGCAAACCGATGTGCGGTTTTTCATCTGTGACCAAGAAACTTCATCCATTTCTCTCTCACTGCAGATGGTTTTGGTAAAGTAAGAAAGCTAATTATATCATTATTCTTCGCATTGCAACCAGCTTCAGCACACAGGGGCTGATCCGCTATCGTCTTCTCTACTCCTCAGAACCTGAGTGGCCAGGGCAGAGTGGAGCAAGAGCTTATAGCCCGCCCAGTGCGGGTGCTACGTCACAAACACAGTCTGTTTTAGACGGCCTTTTAGCGTCTGCTACTGATTCACTGCGATTTGGAAGCAGAAATACTCAGAAATGCAATTTTGAGCTTAATTGTCTTAAGATATGTCCTCTGGCATCACAAAAATGCCACAAGAACATGTTAACACGGAAAACACAATTTTATTTGGAGTGGGTTTTAAATGCTCAATGACTGGTGTAGAAATGAAAAGTACCTCTGCACTGCACTGTACTGTTTTTTGGACTTTCATTAAAAGAAGAATAACGTCACATTTTCAATATTGAAGGGTCATTTTTCCATCCTGCTCGCAAACCGCTATTATTATCATCTGTTGCCAACGCTAACAAAATCAATATTTAATAACATGATACACTTAGCAGACACTGTCTGCTGAAGATTCACCTGCATATGATGACAATTTAAACCAATTGCAACCCCACAAACTTTCTGATTAATGAATCCAATAATTATTAGCCAACTTAGGGGAACTCAGAGCATATACTAGTCTCAGAAGGTCAGTTGCTCCTTAAAAATGAAATAAAATAACATGGCAAAGGTTACTCCGTCCCCAGCATTTATTTTTTGAGCACAAATGTCATAATAAACTACTATTCCTGCAAACATGTTTAACTGTGTTGCAGTGTTTGCTGAAACTCTGGAACATTTTAAGTTAAGTGTCAACTCAGCAGCTCCCTACACAGTGGCAGTGGACAATAAAAGTTTAAATAAACATATACTGTATTCTGCATCCACTGAAGATAACTCAAGTCCAGGCTGTTATGACATATGAACAGCCATGGAAAAGTGGATTCCTGTGATAACGTCTCCTCTTTATCTCTTGCAGCCTTACAGTGGAGCGCTTCTACCATCTCTCTCCCTTTCTTCCAGCGGGGCCCTGAACATCACAAAAGTCACCAAATCCCCAGAGAGCATTTCTCACAACTTTGCAAACACTCTCTGCTTTGATGTGTCTGTTTTTTTCTGATGACGCAGGACATTTCGGTGATCAAGGGCAGCTCAGAAGAGGACAGTAAAGGTGAGCGGATAACCACACACACACGCACACATGCGGACACACGCTCGCATGCACACGCACACACACACACACACACACACACTTTGAGTTGCTTGCCAGCACACCTGCCTGTTTGAAAAGGGAAGCATCATAACGCATCTCTCATTTTATTCTGTAGCCATGAGGTGACATACCATTGTTTTCCTCCTCTGTTCCCTAGTGTATTTTGATTCCTGCCAGAGAAAGGATGAGTGTATTGAAGTACTCCATTTGAGAGGTCATTACATACTGAGCTGGTCATCTCTTATTGGTGGATACTTTGTTGCTGAGTTGTCCTTCACACAAGTAAACGTTTGACAATTACTTGTACAATGTGCAGCTTTTGAGATTTCCACAATAGCTTCATCATAAAAATGTCAAATATATTGAAGTATTTCATTGTCTTTTTAATTTAGGAATTTAGAAAAAAAAAATTATATTACTGGAAAAGAGTCCCTTACTATGGAAGACCATCCCTGGCAAATTGACAATAAATAAATGAGGTAAAACATTTGTAAATAAATATTGAAACAAATAAATATGGAAATAAATAAATAACTGCATAAATGTGGAAATAAATGAACTTGAAATACATTTGTAAATAATTAAATAGAAAATATAGAAATAAATATACAGTTGAATACAATTTTTATTTAACTGAATTTTCAATGTAAAAAATACTTTTTTTTACAAGGCAGAATAAATTAAACGTCTTTACTTAGAATATAATCATGCAAAACTTCTTAAACTACTAAATAAAACTAACATTGACACAACGTGGAGTCCCACTATTTTCTCTTTAGACTTGTCAGCTCAGCTGGATTAATCTGCATTACAAATATTACCACCGACTGCAGTTGTCATGTTTAATATGTAACTGTTCCCCACAAAAATTGATCTAAAACCACATATATAACTGCTTGGATTATTCAGAGATTTTTTAAAGTTTCACTATTTAGTTGATAAAGTTTATATAAACCCAATAAAAATACACACATTTTTTGCTCACTGTCATGTTTACAGGGTTTTTATGACTCAAAGGCAGCAACAGACTCAGAACACCAGACAGTAAATTTAGATATGATAAAAGATGTTTATTTATGATAAATGTGAAAGTCTGGAAGCTCAAACAGCTGGAGGAGAAAGGTTTAATCTGCGACACATGGAAGACTGGATGAACATGGAGATGGGATGGAATCTTGAGTTTGACTGTAGACGGACTGATGACTTTTTTGATGGGGAATGGACTGAGGGGCAAGTTTTCTTGGATGAGATCTGAGGGGAAAATCTTTGGACGAGAGCCATACCTGTTGACCAGATGAATACTGGGGTGCTGGTCGCCTCTTCTTGTCTGCGTATCGTTTATTTTGAGCAGCAGTGCGTTGGAGGCGTGAGCTTGGTTCTAGACACGTCTGATGGCACGTGTGCGAGCACGGACCGATGGCAACACTGGGTCAGGAAAAGAGTCTGGGAGTAGAGAAGGTTGGTAGCCGAGTGATATTTCAAAGGGGAGAGTCCGGTAGCAGAAGAGACGTGAGATTTGTGGGAGTCCTCGACCCAGGGGAGATGGATGGACCAGGCGAGTGGATTTAAACTGCAAAGACAACGAAGGGTGCTTTCAATTTCTTGGTTTAATGTTTCACACTGACCGTTAGACTGAGGATGATAACCAGAGGTGAGTTTGGAGGTGGCTCCCAGGGCTGAACAGAACTGTTTCCAGACAGCTGAAATGAACTGAGGTCCTCGATTGGAAACTATTTCAGAGGGGATACCGTGAAGTTTGAAGACGTGAAGAATGAGCTGGCGGACAGTTTCTGTGGATGAGGGAAGCTTAGGGAGAGCAATGAGATGGCAGGCTTTAGAAAAACGGTCAATGACGGATAAAAGTATGGTTTTACCTTTGAGAGGTGGGAGGCCAGTGATGAAATCCAGTGCGATGTGAGACCAGGGTCGAGAAAGTGTGGAGAGTGGTTGCAGGAGACCAGCAGGAGGTTGATGGGATGATTTATTTTGATTGCAGATATGACAGGCTGAAATATATTCGGCTACGTCCTTGTTAAGGGATGGCCACCAGAAATATCTGCGAAGGAGGGCAATGGTGCGACTGCTGCCGGGATGACAGGAGAACTTGGAGGCATGGGCCCAGTGGATGGTCCGTGCTCGGATGGCTGATGGCACATACAGATGGCCGGGGGGGTCCCCCACCTGGGTCGGGTTCGTTCTGGAGGGCGTTTCGGATAGATTTTTCGATGTCCCAGGTCAGAGAGCCAATAAAACAGGAGTGTAAGTATGGTGGTATCTTTGGGAAGCATATCGTTGGTCTGGTGAATTCTGGATAAAGCATCTGGTTTTTTGTTCTTGGATCCAGGACAATAGGAAATGTTGAGGTTGAAACGAGAGAAGAAGGACCAGCGGAACTGTCTGGGGTTAAGTCTTTTGGCAGTTTGAAGGTACGACAGGTTCTTGTGATCAGTCCAGACGATAACTGGGATCTCCGTACCCTCCAGCCAATGACGCCTGTCTTCCAGGGCCAATTTTATGGCTAATAACTCTCGGTCACCAATGTTGTAATTTTCTCTTCTGGGGGGAACCTTTTGGAGAAGAAGGCACACGGGTGAATCTTGTGGTCTGAAGAATATCTTTGTGAGAGAATGGCGCCAACAGTGGTGTCGGAAGCATCAACTTTTAGAATGAATTGTGTTGTATCTGGTTGAGTGAGGGTAGGAGCCTGGATGAAGGATTCTTTCAAGCGTTGAAAGGCGAGATTAGCCTCAGGAGTCCATTTGAAAATCCTTTTGGAGGAGGTGAGCGCGTTTAGGGGTTCAGCGAGTTTACTATAGTTGATGAAGCGTCAGTAGAAATTAGCAAAACCCAGGAAGCGTTGTAGTTGTTTTCGGGTGTCTGGAGCTGGCCAGTCCTTGATGGTCTCAACCTTAGCTGGGTCTGCCCTCACCTGCCCGTCTCCCAAGATGAAGCCAAGAAAAGGATGTTACATGGAACTCACACTTCTCTGCCTTCACATAGAGACGGTTCTCTAGGAGTCTTTGAAGGACTTGCCCGACATGGATCTTATGTTCTTGGAGGGAACGGGAGAAGATGAGAATGTCATCTAGATAAACAAAAGTAGAAAATCACGTAGGACATCGTTAACCAGGTTCTGGAAGACGGCGGGTGCGTTGGATAATCCGAACGGCATGACCAAGTATTCAAAATGTCCTTTGGGTGTTTTGAAGGCGGTCTTCCACTCATCTCCTTCCCGAATGCGAACAAGATGGTAGACGTTTCTGAGATCCAGTATGGAATAAATGTTGGCTTGATTGACGGGTTCCAAGGCGGAGGAGAGTAATTGGAGAGAATATTTATTTTTTATGGTGATTTGGTTTAACCCTCTGTAATCGATGCAGGGACGAAGTGAACCATCCTTCTTACCCACAAAAAAGAATACGGCACCGAGTGGGGAAGACGAGGGTCGGATGACGCTGGAATCCAGTGAGTCTTGAATGTAGTTTTCCATAGCTTCTCTTTCTTTGCTGGAAAGATTGTATAGACGGCCGGAAGGGAGTGGAGCACCAGGCAGAAGATCAATAGCACAATCGTATGGACGATGTGGTGGTAGGGAGAGGGCCAGATCCTTGTTGAAAACTTGACTTAAATCGTGGTATTCATTCGGGACATTAGTAAGGTCAGGGATGGATTCTGGAGTGGTTTTGGGTTCTGATTTAGCCAGAACAGCAGACTTAAGACAGGATTTTAAACAATATGTGCTCCATGAGTCGATCATGCGAGGAGTCCAATTTATCTGTGGGTTGTGTGTGACGAGCCAGGGATACCCCAGAACTATGGGGTTTTCACCATTTGGGTAGATGAAAAATTGGATCTCCTCATGGTGGTTGCCTTAGACAATAAATGAAACGGGTTGTGTCTGATGGGTAATGGGTGTCGTGGTACTGCTATCTAAGGCGGTAACAGAAATGGGATGACTGAGTTCAAAGATGGGAATTTCCAATTGTTTTACCAGATCTGGGTGAATAAGATTTTGTTCAGAGCTGGAATCTATAAGAGCTGAGCAATGAGAGGGGCTTTTCTTTTAACAAAAAGTGTTACAGAAACGGAGAGTCTATTAAACCGTTGAGGCCCAGCAAGGACCCCTACCTTCACTGGCGGGGAGATTATTTTAGGTGAACTGGGCAGTGGGATATTTAATGTTCAGGAGAGCTGCAGTAAAGACACCAATTGTTTGTTATCCTCTTTTCTTTCATGTGGACTTAAACGAGTTCTGCCAATGAGCATAGGCTCTGGGGATCCTTCTCTCGGGGTGGCAAGCTGTCTTGGAATTGGAGAATCATTTCTGGATTCTAGGTGGGTGGAAGATTGATTTTTGGCCTTCACTCTCTTGGGAACGTCTATCAACCTTAATGGCTAAGGCAATCAGATCATCTAGAGTATCGGGGTCATCTCTTGTGGCAAGATCATCTTTGATTTTTTCATTTAAAGCTTGATTAAAAGCTCCCTTTAAGGCTGGATCGTTCCACCCCGACTCTTCTAAGATTCTAAAATCTAATGCAAACTCCGCAACTGCGCGAGTTCCCTGTTTGATTGACCAAAGCTTTTGGCCCGACTCCTTATTTCTGATTGGAGAGAAGGTCAAGTTAAATAACGCCAGGAAATCCTCTAAGGTTGTGTCTTCAATACTAGATTCATTGCAAAATGCCTCTGCCCATCTGAGGGCTTTTCCCCGGAGGAGTCCGATTATATGACAGATTGTATGTGAATCTAGAAGGAATTTACGGGGTGAACGCCAATTTACACTGGAGGAGGAAGCCTCTTGTCTTTTCTAACTCACCGGAAAATGGTTCTGGGGGTGGTGATGCTACATCCCGGAAGCAGGAAGTAGAGGAGGACGGATTATCTTGGGAATTAGTTGAGTAGTAACATCAAAAAGCTGCTGATACAACCGACTGATAGTTGTGGTTTGAATAGATAACTGTCCCGAAAATTCCTGAATTATGGCATCGTGCTGACCCAAAAGTGTGCCTTGCTGAGACACAGCATTTTGAATGTGAGCTGCTGAGTCAGGTTGGCCAAATGGTTGCAGGGTTTTTATGACTCAAAGGCAGCAACAGACTCAGAACACCAGACAGTAAATTTAGATATGATAAAAAGATGTTTATTTATAATAAATGTGAAAGTCTCTGGTTGATCACCGGGAAAAGGGTCCACGATGAAAAGCGGAGGAACTGCAGCAGAAAAATGGATATTAGACGATGTGAGAGGATGGTGAGAGTGAATGATCACTCACAGGATGATTGCGATGTCTGATCTTTGAGGGAGGTAAGTAGGATCCGATACCGGAGGTGAGTGGAGGCTGACGTTGTGCAAGGCTGTGTGTGTTTGCAGGTGGAGGGGCAGACGGGCAGGCAGAAGGAGAATAGGCAGACCAGCAGAGGTAACGAAGCAGAAGCTGAACAGGAGGGAATCCAGAGTGATCGGTAAGTTGTTTCCAGGAGGTTTCACCGATGGTACGGAGATCAGAGGAGGAAACCACCTTCGGAGGACAAAGGAGTCTGGATCAGGATCTGTGAGGAAACCAGAAAGAGTAAGTGTGCAGCGGGATCAAAGGATAAACTTTCTGGAATAAATGTTGGCCGTGTTTACCACACAAGAAGCGAGAACCATCTGGCGTCAGCTTGCAGCCTCCGTCCCTCTTTTAAAGCTGGAGATAATGAGCCTAAACAAGCTGCACCTTTCACCAATCAGCCACGCCCCTGCAGAGAAGGTAGGAGAACACACACACACAGCAGAATACAAGCATAACCCAGGATCCTAACAGTCTGAAGTTAAATCACAACCAAATTCTCTTGTTTTAGGTCAGTTAGAATTACCAAAATAATTTCTCAATACAACAAGAATGACAGAACAAATATGTCATGGTTCTCCAAAAAGTTTACAGTTAAATCAATAAATATGTATTCTGGTAACAGTATAGATGACCCTTTAACATAATCTACAGAGTTTGTTGTCACCTCTTAGCAGTTCGGAGAAATACATTCCAGTAAGTGACACAAACACCTATCCTGGATAGGCATTATCAGGTATTTAACTTTATGTTTCTCCAAACATTTCCAGTAACACATTTATTCTGGAAATATTATGGGAAAGTAGTAGGTAGGTCATAAATTAAAAAGTTTTATGGTTAAGCCTCTCGCTTCCTCTTCATTTAATTGTTTTCAAAAGCAAGGCTGTTCCAATGCTCTATTACCGTAATGCACAAAGCTAATCTTTTGAAGAGCGGTAGCGTCTGCTCCCTTGACCGCAATCCTGAGTGGGGAATTCAATTTGAGACATGGACAGGTGGTTGAGAAGCATCAAAAACTTCAGACGAAACACGAAGGTGGACTGAGCGCTTGATTGTGAGGTGCTACCTACCCTCTAGCTTCGCTCTTACTAAGCAAGAAGCTAGACCGGGAGGGTCAGCCTTCACTTGCTAACTCTGAGCTCCAGCACCTCACCACCTAAAGCACCTCCGATTACGTCTGTTGTTCGCAAGAGACCTCCCTGGTAGTGACAGGCCTGGTGTTGAACCAGCATTTATCTGACTGTGAGATCCCAGCGATCGGGTATCTCAACTCTGTGACAGACACACAGGGTAGCCAGCCGCCGCTAGCGCAATAGTACATACACTACCGTTCAAAAGTTTGGGGTCACCCAAACAATTTAGTGTTTTCCATGAAAAGTCACACTTATTCACCACCATACGTTGTGAAATGAATAGAAAATAGAGTCAAGACATTGACAAGGTTAGAAATAATGATTTGTATTTGAAATAAGATTTTTTTTTACATCAAACTTTGCTTTCGTCAAAGAATCCTCCATTTGCAGCAATTACAGCATTGCAGACCTTTGGCATTCTAGCTGTTAATTTGTTGAGTTAATCTGGAGAAATTGCACCCCACGCTTCTAGAAGCAGCTCCCACAATTTGGATTGGTTGGATGGGCACTTCTTGCGTACCATACGGTCAAGCTGCTCCCACAACAGCTCAATGGGGTTCAAATCTGGTGACTGCGCTGGCCACTCCATTACCGATAGAATACCAGCTGCCTGCTTCTTCTCTAAATAGTTCTTGCACAATTTGGAGGTGTGTTTTGGGTCATTGTCCTGTTGTAGGATGAAATTGGCTCCAATCAAGCGCTGTCCACTGGGTATGGCATGGCGTTGCAAAATGGAGTGATAGCCTTCCTTATTCAGAATCCCTTTTACCCTGTACAAATCTCCCACCTTACCAGCACCAAAGCAACCCCAGACCATCACATTACCTCCACCATGCTTAACAGATGGCGTCAGGCATTCTTCCAGCATCTTTTCAGTTGTTCTGCGTCCCACAAATGTTCTTCTTTGTGATCCAAATACCTCAAACTTGGATTCATCCATCCACAACACTTTTTTCCAGTCTTCCTCTGTCCAATGTCTGTGTTCTTTTGCCCATCTTAATCTTTTTCTTGTATTGGCCAGTCTCAGATATGGCTTTTTCTTTGCCAATCTGCCCTGAAGCCCAGAATCCCGCAGCCGCCTCTTCACTGTAGATGTTGACACTGGTGTTTGCGGGTACTATTTAATGAAGATGCCAGTTGGGGACCTGTGAGGCGTCTGTTTCTCAAACTAGAGACTCTAATGTACTTATCTTCTTGCTCAGTTGTGCAACGCGGCCTCCCACTTCTTTTTCTACTCTGGTTAGAGCCTGTTTGTGCTGTCCTCTGAAGGGAGTAGTACACACCGTTGTAGGAAATCTTCAATTTCTTAGCAATTTCTCGCATGGAATAGCCTTCATTTCTAAGAACAAGAAAAGACTGTCGTGTTTCAGGTGAAAGTTCTTTTTTTCTGGCCATTTTGAGCGTTTAATTGACCCCACAAATGTGATGCTCCAGAAACTCAATCTGCTCAAAGGAAGGTCAGTTTTGTAGCTTCTGTACCGAGCTAAACTGTTTTCAGATGTGTGAACATGATTGCACAAGGGTTTTCTAATCATCAATTAGCCTTCTGAGCCAATGAGCAAACACATTGTACCATTAGAACACTGGAGTGATAGTTGCTGGAAATGGGCCTCTATACACCTATGTAGATATTGCACCAAAAACCAGACATTTGCAGCTAGAATAGTCATTTACCACATTAGCAATGTATAGAGTGTATTTCTTTAAAGTTAAGACTAGTTTAAAGTTATCTTCATTGAAAAGTACAGTGCTTTTCCTTCAAAAATAAGGACATTTCAATGTGACCCCAAACTTTTGAACGGTAGTGTAGCTAGGTATGTTTAAATGGAGTCTTGGAGCTGACCAATCAGGGTTTAGGCCAGTGTTAGAAACGCCCCCCTTACACTTCACTAAATAAATAAATGTGGGAAGAAATAAATAAATAAATGTGGAAATAAATAATTCAATAAATTTGAAAACAAAAAAATAAATGTGGAAACAAATAATTAAATAAATGTGGATAAATAAATAAATGTGCATTTAAATACTTTTTTATTTATTCCCCAAATGTATTTATTTTTAATTGTATTTACATATTTATTTACTCATTTATTTATTTATTGTCAATTTTGGCAGGGACGGTCCTCCATACCTTACACGTATAGGACCTATTTTTTCAAAGGTTTGCGCTTGTTAAAACGAGCTCAAACCTCACACCTGTGCCAAAAACATGCAAAACATGCAACAGGTGATTTACTAAGCAGGCGCAGGGAGGACTGCACACAGGTTTAACACAGGTTTAACTTTCAGCAGAACAACGACCCAAAACAATTACTCAGAGCTCCACTGAAATGATTTACTGTAGATAATGTATATCCATGTGTTTGAATGTCCGAACAGAAGACAAGACTTAAATCCAATATTAAATTTGTAGCATGTCTTAAAATACTTCACAGCGACACTCTAAGACTGAGCATTCAAAATATTTTCAGAAAATTCCATCTCTAGATTTACAAATCTATGTATCCCTCCATACTAGAAGCTGGATTTGCAGTGAATAGTGGGAATAGTGGTTCCATCATGTATTGACTTAGTGGCACTCAATACAAATGCAAGCCAATCTTTTCACATTTTTAGTAAATAAAAACAAAATTAAACCATGTGTTTTTACTTTCACTTCACAATCACAGTATCCACTCCTTAAATCTTAAATAAGTAGAACGTCTTTTTTTTCTTCTTTATTTTTTAAAGTAAGGGCAGCAGTGGAGTATTACATTATTTTAAATGGGAAGAGGCAGACTATATTCATTAAAGGCATATTTTTTGTTCTAGAATTTATGTAAAACATTGACTCAAAGTCAAGGTTTTTTCCTCCTGTTCACAAGTGCGTGCGTGCGTGCGGGCGGGCGTGCGGGCGTGCGTGCGGGCGTGCGTGCGTGCATCCGTGTGTGCATGCGTGTGTGTGTGTGTGTGTGTGTGTGTGTGTGTATGGTGAGTGTTTGTTTTCTTGTTTGCATGTGTGTGTCTGTGTGGTTAGTGTTTATATAAGCCAAAGGACGAGAGGAAACTCATCATCGCAAGCATATTGACCTGTCAGTGGGGTGTTTGTTTCTTGGGCTACCCTGCTGAAGTGTCACAGTTCCAAATTATTCACACATGATGAGATGATTAATCTGATTTATGTCCCACTATAAGTCCACAGTGCCCATCCATCTGTCCACCTCTCCATCTTTCTGCTCAGCAGTGGATGTTTCCACCAGGATACATGATCAAACACCACTGACTGTCTACACAAACAGAAAGGGTCAAAAAGAGTACAACAGTGTTCCCTGAACTTATAGAGAGTATCCATTTAGTTTATGTAAAATAAAATTTGCTTGCTGTAAAACTGTCGAGTCAGCAGTCTTTCCCATTAAACTGAACTTTTGGTTTTCATTACTTTTAAGTTATAATCTACTAAATTAAATAATCTACTAATTAATTAATTCAATTTACTGCCAGGGCAAGGAGGTTTAATTTGTATAGCACATTTTCAGCAAAAAGGCAGTTCAAAGGGCTTAACATGATTTAGAAGGAAAATAATAAAAATTATTAAACATTACATTTCAGAGGCATAGTGAAAATGACAACAGGTTGAAAAACAGACGATCGTTTATGACGTTCCAGTTGTTATTAATTGAAGGCAGCTCTAATCAAATGGGTTTTTAAGGTTGATTTAAAGGAACTCGGTGTTTCAGCAGTTTTGCAGTTTTCTGGAAGTTTAAGCATGTTCCCACTATCGGAATTTCTTCATCTATCTAGGTAAAGATGTTGGCCCGCTCCGTGTCTCCATACAAAATTGTCCCTTCAAGCAATTGGCTTAAAGGCGTCAGCATAGACGTCAGCATATCACGTCAGCATATCACAACAGTTTCAGCAGTGAGTAGCGTCACTGATCCGCGCGAAAAAAGCACCCAAAGCAGCAGAGAATAACAAAAGATCGACATGGAAGAAGCAGGGATGATTGCAGTGTTTCTGTTTGATATGTTGCTATAAACTGTATCGGCAGCAACTCTTCCTATTTTACAAAGCCGGTTGTTTTGCAACGTCTCCTCATTTCCCTCTGAATTACAACCAATTAGCGTGAAATAACCACTGCTGTCTCCCAGCGATTCTACCTGACCATTTCAGAGTACATACCCCAAGATTGGTACACCATTTGTTCCTGAAATGGCCCCGAAAACATCCTTGTTGGGCCAGCCCAGTGAGGTGGAGACATGCGCATACCGTGAAGTTCCGGTAAAATTACTCTGAAGGTCCGAAACGCGCCTTTTGTCCTAGATTAGAAAAGCATAAAAACTAAACAACAGATCGTTAATGTATTTTGGTGCTAAGCCATTCAGTAATTTTTAAAATAACAAAAATATTTCAAAGCATTCTGAATAAACTGTAGTTGAATCAAGATTAATTCATCCTGAGATAAACAAATGTAAATTTTATCCAAATCAACTTGTAAGCTATATGTGTAAGGTATGGAGGACCGTCCCTGTATTTGTACTTATAAAGGCAAATAAACACCATCCTATGATATTCTATTTTTTGCATTTTGACAATTACAACATATTAAAACTGACCAAAATTTGTTTGACTATAAATACAGTTATGTTTGAGAAAAAATGCATATATATTAAAGGGCACATTGATGTAAAATATATAAATAAGACAACCAGATTGTCTTACAAATGCTATGTGATGATGGCAATATAAATTAACTGATAAATGAAGTTACTTATCAAAATGCATTTACCTTTTTTTATCAGTAAACTTAATCTCATACAACATATATGTGAATAAGAACTAGTTCACTCTGGAGCTGTGGATTATAGGCAGAATTTTATAGCAGTGAAGTAATAATTGAGCAATCTGTGAGCAACAGAGAAATTACAACAAATTTACCAGTTACAAAGAGTGAATTTGATATAATCACACATTTGTTTAAAATACAACATATTTGTTCAATTACAGTTTGAAACTGTTTTAGTAAAATCGCATTGTACAGTTATGTGGAATAGGGTTTATACATTTGATGCTTGTTAAAGAATCTTAATTTTTTATAGACTGCGTGCCTATAGCAAGAATATTTAAGGCCATTGTAGTTAAGAGTGGAAATTAGGCTTAATGTGGTAATGCTTGTGCACAGGCTGTAAGGGTTAAAGTTCATCTGCATAACAAGTGTGCAGTGTCCCCTTACAAATAAAAATTGAAAGACTTTATTGTCTCTTACTGCTTTGATTAGCAATAAGCGTGTGTGTCAAGTTTACCACAACATGTAATCTTTTTAAGACTATAGTTCATCTTGAAGCTCCTGTAAGTAATCAGGTTACTGTGATATTGAAGAAGCATGTTAAGCAGCTGACCACATGTCGTTTTCTGTCAATTCTGTCAAGTTCTTCATTCTTTAGGAGAAACAATCAAATGTAGAACAGTTTTTGTTCATGTTTTTCTGTCTTTTGTAATGGGCAATTAATGAGACTGAGAAATATGGAGAAAGTCAAGACGTCCCTGCTGGGTGATAAAAAAAAAAGTGGCTGGATTATGAAATATTTTATCAGAAAGTCATATTTTGGAGACTTTCGTTCAAAAAGCGGATGGTGCATTGCTTTGTTCCTACTGGGTATTTTTCCACTAAGTTGAAATGTGCCAGTCAATTATCTCTTACAGAGATTATTTCAGAATGTGTCTATTTAACAGTATTAGCATTTGTAGTGTGTTTGTCTGCTTATCACACCCTAAGTTGCCAGCTCATTCAAACCCAGTCTGTTCTGTGTCCCACTCCAAGATGCAGAATCATTTTTGCCAGGTTACATTTGGCCAGAATGGCCATGCCAAACATATGACAACAACAAAGATGAAGAGTAGAAGCCTTGTAGTACAACACTTCATCAATCAAGTTATTAAACCAGTATTTTTAACAGCTTTTTGTGAAGTCATCTTATATATTCATCAAAAAAGAAAACAAGTTGAAAGAAAATGACAAAAATAGTTAATCAGATTAAAAATAGATCAATTAGATCGAATACTCTCCAAACTTTGTTTAATGTTACAACAAATGTTTTTCATATTTACATGTATTTTAGGTTGCCAGCTGATATCTCTTAGTGCACACACATTGTTATATAATCTGGACTGGATGTAGGCATAGCAGTGTCGGACAGTCCCTTTTCAACATTTTATTAATTCAGTCTTACATGTACCATATTCTCTATATCTGTCATTGAACCTGGTTTTGCTCGTATTAAAGATTAGATGCTGATTAATTTAAGATTTTTGTGATTAGTACTTTTATTTACAAACCAACAACTGTACCCATAAAATAATTATTTAAAGAAACAATGAAAGGATTCCAGTAAAAATCTCTCAATTTAGATATGTAACTAAAAATAAATAAGAAATTATATACAGCCAATATTATATACTCTAATGAATCAGCATCACTCAAAAGCCTTATGATGTTTTCAGAGTCCTTAAATGTCTCTTAGTGCCATTTCAATTTGCAGGGAAATTATCAATTGTCCAGTCCTAATTCTTTTGACTGGAAACGAAAATACCCACTGACTCTGTAAAGTTATTCTGACCAGAATACAGTTAACCCCCCCTATTAAACTGTGATGCAGGCAATAATTTCTGATTGGTTTATTATTGACCTTATAGAAAGTGTCTGTAACACACAGAGCTCACAAAAAAAAAAAAAACTCAAGCTCATTCTATCTGATAATACTGTATGTCATATGCATCCTCTTATTACTTAAATCTATGTCCAAAAAGTTATTTTCTTTGTTTGTTTATGTTGTGTGTTTTTAATGTATGTATTACTTTTTTAATTTTGGGATCCACTTCGGGCCTTTTCTAAATACTTTAAAGGCCCTGATGTTTTGCTGCTGACCAAACATGACAGTAATTTTAAATAAGAGGTAAGCAGTTATCTCAAATCGGTAATGGTGTGACAAAGGTACTAACTAAAGTTGTTAAAAAGACGTTAAACCAAAAAAATGTCAAAATAATGTGTTCCAGAAACAACTCAGTTGGCGTCTTGCAGCAGATTTTCAGAGTTTTTAGCCACTGTTTCTTCAAATAAAATTGGATTACAATATAACACAAATGTTTAATCATGTTGATAACATATCTCATTTCATGTTCAGGTTGTCTCAGTAATGATACTGATCAGTATGAAAGGGTTATATCAAGCTGTTTAGTATTGGATATTTACATTGACTCTGCTTACACACAAAAACTCTTAAACCGATGGAAAGAGCAATGCAATATTGTAGTAGACTGTGAATATATTTCTCTGCCCATATGGTCCACCACACATATTGTTATACATCACTGCAATGCACCATCCAACATAGCCTTTGAATCCTGTGTGTGCGTGGGAGGAGGTCATCTCTTTGTTCTGTGTGCTTTTTCTTTGTGCTAATCTTTAGATTTTATGTCTTCAGGTCACAGCCTATAGCATCAATAACATCCTCTCAAGTGTACACTTGTTCTGTAATTTTTTAATGCTTATACATATATTGCAAAAGAGAACCTAATCTATCAAATAAAGTCTATCAAAACTGAAATCTATTCAAAGTGTATATTGAAGTGAATTTTACAACATTGTCAAGATGAATGAGTAGAGAAACCAAGACAAAGCAATTAAATGCGTCTGGTCTCCAGGGACTGGAACACACTCCTCTAACCTTTTATTATATCACTTCTGTCAAAGTACATACATTAACATGAATGCTTCTGATGTAATTAACTTTTCTATTAGCACACTGGCCTCAGAGGCTGCCACTGCCACATTTTAAAACAGAGCTGTTCATTCAGGATGTACGGCTTCCAATGACTCCATGGTGATCCAGCCTTAATTAAAATGCTCAAAGAGTTTATTGGCACGCTGGAAGTATCCATACTTTAGCGCCTGCACCTTTGTAAAAGGAATTTTTTGATACTTTTATGGGAAGATAATGACAAGAAGCATGTCTGATCAGAAGAAAGTAATTATATTCTAAATCTTTTACAACAGTAATTTATTACATCCATTACTTTGTCCTTTAAATTTTGTGCTGATCTTCCAACTTTATTTAAAATTTGAACAGACCCTCTTTTTTCTTAGTTAACATCATAAAAAAGTTAGTTAAAAAAAGGAAATCGCCAGCCCGCACACTTCTGAAAAAGGTATCCACCTTTAAATTTTTTCATGACCTTAATGAATGCAGAAGTCAAATGTAAGAAGAGAATGTTCTTTAAAAAGTCAATATAAATATAGGCTTTATATATATATATATATATAGGGGGTGTCAAATTAATTAGTCTTTTTTAGCGCGCAATGTTTTTTAATCCTGTTAATCTAATTTTTAACCTTTAACTTTACTTCTTGTGCATGCGAGTTGCCTTTAAATAAAATATGTTTCTATGCTTTGGGCTATTTGTTCTTGAGTTATTAGCGGTTAACCACACCCTGAAGTGAAAATTGATTTTCCTTGTAGGCCTGCTTATCATAAATTGACTGGCTTCCGTTGTAGTGGGGAGGGTAAGGTGAGGAGGAGCAGAACCCGTTAGTAATTATTTTTCAAAAAAACTATCAGTGACAAATTTAGCAACCTTTTTGGTGTTATTGGAGACTTATGAGTAAAGCACATATCCTTGTTACTCTTCTTATTGAGCAGTGTTGCTTCCGTGGGCCACTCTCCCATCCTAGAGCGCTCACAGCAGGCGGCAAGTCCGCGTGCTGCAGCTCGGTCTGCCTGCCCAGGTCCAGCTGGAGTCAGAGCAGATATTTACCCCACCAGTGTCATTTTAGCTGGGGACGCTGGGGACATGTTCCCAGTAATATTTATAATTGACGGTTTTGTCTCCACCACTTTTATAAACCTGATGCGGAATTTCTTACCAGCGCAGGTCTAACATCCACTTCTCCTCACAGCACAATTTCCGTGTAACCAGTATCCGAACTGAGTGGTATTCCATTCCAGAAAGAATACAGCCATGTTTCTTTTCGCATGAATGCTGCAGCTTTCTCTGCTAATGTTGATATTATGTTTAAAAAAGACTTGCATTAAAGAGTGGGTACAGCATCAACAGGTAACTGATTAACTCATATCTCTTTAAAGACCCACTCCAATGAAAATTTTGTTTTTTGTGTTGTTAACATGTTCTTGTGGCATTTTTCTGATGCCAAAGGCCAGATCTTAAAAAAATTAAGCTCAAAATTACATTTCTGAGTATTTCTGCTTTCAAATTGCTGTGAATCAGTAGCAGACGCTAAAAGGCTGTCTAAAACAGATTGTGTTTGTGACTTAGCATCCGCAGCCGGCGGGCTACAAGCTCCTGCTATGTAACGGGGATATCCGGTCATTTTTCAAAATAAAACAGCGGTCACACTCAGATAATGAATAAAACGGAAATACTGGAAGTTATTTATTCTTTCTGTGTGGCCCACGGCCCGGTACCGATCCGTGGCCTGGGGGTTGGGGACCCCTGCTGTACCTGGTTGCACTGCTAAAAAGAATGATATTATTAGCTTTCATACTTTAACAAAACCATCTGCAGTGAGAAAGAAACGAATTAAGTTTCTTGATCACAGCAAGACTAAAAACCGCACATCGGTTTGCAGTCAACATTTCTGCAAAGACTGTTTTACCAACTGGCTGGGGAAAAAAATGAGCTTCGCTAGTAAACTACTTTTGAAGCCAGGTGCAGTGCCTTCCATCAAGACACCATCAAGTGGAGAGCCTATATCTTTACCGGTAAGTTTATTTTTTTCTGTCGGGAGCAATTCAACTATCCGCTTGTTTGCTAGCATTACGTCAGCTATTTATGGGTCAACTGCCAGTGCTGCATGCTGCTGTATTAAAGCGATGTAGATTACAATTTAAACTAATGCGCATTACAGATTGGTTTTTTTAAATCTTTTTGTTTTTGTTAAATTTTATACAAAAACAGGGTCCGATGCACACACTGAAGCCATTGCTGGGGGGAGGAGGGAGGGGTCCTCCGCGCCAACGGTTCCGCCCACAACACAGAGGCGAATTGTTAATGAGCTACTGCCGCTCTTCTGAAGCTATGTCCTAGAAAACGGCACAGGTTTTGTGATTTTGGCTAAAAACGGGATAATCATAATTTTAAAATCCACTGAGAACACTTTAAAATAGCTCAAAAAGATGATCGGAGTGGGCCTTTAATGCAAGGTTTACTAATTGTGCAGCGTTACCTGTAGGATGCATGCATGCACCCGGAGGAAACCCGTAATATACATATAGTACAAAAGTTTTAGGCTGTTGTGAAGAAATGATGTAATCAAATAATACTTTCAAAAATGAAAGTGTTTGTCATTTATTTTCGCCAATAAACAAAAAGCAGTGAATGAACAAAAGAGAAATTTAAATCAAATCGATATTAGGAGTGACCACCCTTTGCTTTGAGAGCAGAATATTCTTCTAGGTACACTTGCACACAGTTTTCAAAGGAACTCGGCTGGTACGTTGTTCCAAACATCTTGGAGAACTAACCATAGGTCTTCTGTGGATGTAGGCTTCCTCACATCCTCTTTCTTTTGTCTCTTCACGTAATCCCAGACACACTCGATTCTTTACACTGAAGATAACTCTTAATGACTTTGGCTGTATGTTTGGGGTTGTTTTCCTGCTCCAGAATGAATTTGGGGCCAATAATATGGATAGTTATCTGGCTGTATTTCTCAGCATTGAGAACACAATTAATTCTGACCAAATCTCCAACTCCATTTGCAGAAATGCATCCCCAAATGTTGAAGGAACCTCCACCATGCTTCACTGCTGCCTGCAGACAGTCATTGTTTTAGCCTTGTACACAGCCGTTTCTGTTTCAGTTAATGACTGTTTCAACCTATGTGTGACTTTGATGATTATTAGCAGCTGTTTGGTATAATTGGTTGATCATATACCTGACTATAATCCTAAAAAAATCCTGACTTTGTGCAAGTGTAACAATATAAATTGATCCTGGATTGAAGGCAAAGGTTGTTGATTTAGATTTAGCTCGTTTTCTCACTTTGCATTTTGTAAATTGATGAAAATAAACAGTCATTTATATTTCTGAAAGCATCCTTTTATAACAGCGTTTTATTCACACCTACCAAAAACTTTTAGATGGTATTATATATACATATATATATATATATATATATATATATCCATCCATCCATTTTCTTCCGCTTATCCGGGGTCGGGTCGCGGGGGCAGCAGCAGCAGCTTAAGCAAAGAGACCCAGACTTCCCTCTCCCTAGCCACTTGTTCCAGCTCCTCGGGAGGAATCCCAAGGCTTTCCCAGGCCAGCCGAGAAACATAGTCTCTCCAGCTTGTCCTGGGTCTTCCCCTGGGCCTCCTCCCGGTGGGACGTGCCCGAAACACCTCACCAGGGAGGCATCCAGGAGGCATCCTGACCATATGCCCAAGCCACCTCAACTGACTTCTCTCGATATTGAGGAGCAGCGGCTCTACTCTGAGCCCCCTCCGGATGACTGAGCTTCTCACCCTATCTCTAAGGGAGAGCCCAGACACTACAAAGGAAAGTCATTTCAGCCGCTTGTATCCGTGATCTCTTTCTTTCGGTCACCACCCAGAGTTCGTGACCATAGATGAGGGTAGGAACGTAGATCGACCGGTAAATTGAGAGCTTCTCCTTTTGGCTCAGCTCTGTCTTCACCACGACAGACCGGTACAGCGCCCACATCACTGCAGATGCCCTACCAATCCGTCTATCGATCTCCCGCTCCATTTTTCACTCATTCGTGAACAAGACCCCCAGATACCTAAACTCCTCCACTTGGGTAAGGACCTCATCCCCGACCGAGAGAAGGCACCCCACCCTTTTCCGGCTCAAGACCATGGCCTCGGATTTGGAGGTGCTGATTCTCATCCCAGCTGCTTCACACTCAGCTGCGAACTGCCCCAAGCAAATGCTGTAGATCACGTTCCGATGAAGCCAATAGGACCACGTCATCTGCAAAAAGCAGAGACCCGATCCTGAGGCCACCAAAACGGATCCCCTCAACTCCTTCCTCCTGAACTGAGATTGGATAATAAGCCCCAATAATGCGAGGACAGAAGATTGCAGTAACAACTGACATGAGAGAGAAGATCATATGTAAGTTTAGAGCACTGACACCGACTTGCAAAGTTGAGTGAAGTATTGACTAGGAGACCCTCCCGAGGTGCTGAAAAGACAAAAATGTTCAGTTGTTGGGTGTAACAATCCCCACCCTTCTTTACACAGTCTCCCAGGATCAGAACCTCCTAGAAATAATGGTTGACTTTTATTTTCCACAGAAATGTACTGACAGTGGATGGTAAAGTCATTGTTGTTTGTGCAAAACACTTCATGGAAGACTGCTTCAGCAACCTTTGCCAGCATTGAGATGGATTTGCTGAAAGATTGCGTCTGATTGAGGGGTCTTTTCCTATTATCTATAGAAACAATGGACACAGCATTTTGGTAAGCTGTAACGCTAAAATGAGTGTGATTGTAAGACAACACCTTATTTCAGCCTTTGTTGTTGCTGTAAACTGCATTGTTAAGAATTACTTTTTCATTTACTATACTTGCTTAAAACACATGGTGATCATCTTTGTAGTACCTTTGTACTTAGAATAATTCTATATCCGTTGTATTACTATGGTGCTTGTGGAGTCTCATGAAAATGGTCAATTTACTGCTCCCATTTCAGATGCATTTCAAAACATACCTTAATTATTATATTAATCTATTTAGACGTGCTTTTGTCTTGTTGGTTTGCTTGTGTTACCAGGAGAAATATTAAACATTTTCTTTATTTAGAGGGCTAAACCAACAATTCATTAAGTATCAATAAAACCTTTTTGTGCTGCTGGATAATCGTATCTCTGCTGTCAAACAACAAAAATGGCAGAGTTGACCCAAGTTGCTCCCAGATCCACTTCAGCACAGGGGTATAAGAGAGGCCTGTGGAGCTTCAATGATGAGGAATTCAGACCCAAGCATTGTAGTTTCACAATGTAAGGACCTCAACTGCATAGTTTAATGTAAAAAATAAATTTTTAAGCATATTTCCTCTGTAAGACAATGGTTTATATTCTCTGTGATGGACTTGCAACCTGTCCAGGGTGTACTCTGCCTCTCACTTGATGACTGCTCGAGACTGGCATCACAGCCCATGCATAGAATAGACAGTATAGATAATGGATGGATGGTTTATATTCCCTCTATAACCCAATGTTTGTTCAAAGTACTTTTCCAAATTTTTTTAATCTTTAAATCAGAAGACAATTTAGGGTCCAAAGGAATTTGGGTTTCACATCAGCATAATAGAAAACACTGAATTCAGCACCTTGCAAACACGGACTTTATGCAAGTACAATTTTGAATAATAATACAAGTTTCAAAACAGAGTGCAACAGATACTGAGATAGTTACTGTCGCTTAATCTAAAATACAAAAAAGAACATACTCAAAAGAAAAACTAAAATCTTCAATGTAAAAGGAATGAAGAAAAAGATAAGGCCACCGCGTGGTAACATAACCTTTAGGGACACATTAAAATAGTGTTATACATTTCCAACCAAACGAAAAGATGAGAGATGGAGAAACATACAAAAGTGCAAGCTCGTGTGCTGTGCTCTTCCTGACATCCACACATCTGAGCAATGGAACTGCCGACTGGTTTGAGCTAGTATGAAAAACCTTTTAGAGAAGGTTGATCTAGCCACATATCATCTTAAACTGTCTGGCGAGATGCCTATTTGTAGAGCCCGTCATCAGACATTACGTCAGCATTCTTTATTCCTCCCTATACGCACTGTATAAAACCTCTGCACAATCACTAGACATAGGAGACTTAACTCCAGCATTTTTTACATTTCGATGTAGGCTGAGCTTTGTTGCATTACAGAAAGCCAAATGAAACTGGAAGACTATTTTTTCTTTTGCACATCTTAAATGGTGCAGGTGAATCAAACTAGCGATAAAAATAAAAAGATGCTGTAACTATTTCACTACTGTCTTATTCAGTGTTGCACTGCATTCATAGTATTTCTTTTATCAAAAACAACGCCTAAAGTTGCCAGTTTTATTTATATGAATAAATTGTTGTTTTTCTACAATTTTGTTTTATAAATATTATTTTTTTAAATGCAATTGCAGTTGCAATTGTAATCAATCATCTTCTGTTAATGTTGCAAAAATGTTACTAGTATTTTTGTCAAAAAATTATAGTATGGATGTAGCCATTCTCAAACAAAGATTGCACTGCTGGTCAAAATATACAATTTCTGTGAACACATTTTCACTAAAAGCATCTTTCTGTGTTTTGAAGCAGTAAAGTGTGTAAAGCATTTGATTGTGGGTTTTCTTGACATCTCATATCTTTGTCCTGTAAATAGCATGATGGCATCAGACTGTCACAAATGTTTGTATTTGTTTGCCCTTGTAAAATATAAATCAAAATGTAAGATTGATACTGTCAAGACATTCACTGTCCGTTTTTTTTAACTTTCTGTTTTCTACAGGTAATTTCATCCTAATCACGTGTCATCCTTCTTCTTTCTTCTTTACAGTGTTGGTAATCCTGCTATTGTTGTTGTGATTGTGTTGTATTTCCAACATAATTGAGTGAAGTGCTACTGTCTAGACGGGATTGGCACATCAACTGCCTGTCTTAACAGACAACTTCACAGTGTTAAATAACATTTCCCCTGTGAAAAGAAGGAGAACAAAGAAAGAGGTTTAGAGAAAAAAAACACACAATGCAAAGCCATGGAGACATTGGAAATAAAGACAAAATATAAGCTAGTGTCAATGTTTTAGTATGTTAGTGTTTATGCCAAAGTATTTTATGCATTTCATTCAACAGAAGGACATTTTGTTACAAACATACTGAAACTGCCCATAAAATGGGTTTTTGGATGTTGATTGAAGAAAAGAAACACTGTTTCCATTATATTTTTGCAAGAATAAAGTAATAGCTCTGGATGTCTAGATATCACCCAATATGCAAAGGAAATTTACTATCAATTAACCTTGCTATTGGGAGATGAAATAGCATTTCCAAATGGGGACTCATTTTGGGAAATCTCAGCGTGGAAAAACAAAATGTTTTTAGTAGACTGAGCAGAATATTAATAAGGAACTCATTGAATTTGCTTCATTATTCAAAGTTTCTTAAAGAGGATAACTTAAAAAAATGAATTTAAATGTTTAGCAGAAAGAGAACATAGTAATCACGGAGCAGAAATGGTGACAATACTCCTTGATACCACAAGCCTGAGGCTTCTCTGAGCCACTGGGTGGTGCAGCTCTGATAATAACCCATTAGTCACGGAAAGAATGACCCGACACTGAAATGATCCAACAGATGAGGCTCAGAAATGATAAAACATCATTTGTTCACATTAGCAGAAACATTAGTGGTCACTCTCAGTCCTCTTTTTTCTTGTTTGAAGCCATAAAAAAGAGACAAAACATACCTCACTTAGAGCAAATGATTAATGTGTCTGCATTTCACATCATGTATTGTTTTATAACTATAGAGAATAACAAAGTGCTGCTGGAAAAGCTTAAACTCAAGTTTTTATATCAGTTTTTATTAATTAAAAAAATAAATAGGTAAGGAGTAGAAAATAAAAATATGATATAAAGTACTGTCCAAATGTTTTAGACAGGTGTGAAACAAATGCTGTAAACAAAGAATGCTTTCAGAAATATAAATAAGGATTGTTTTTTTAAGCAATTTACAAAATGCAAAGTGAGCAAACAAAAGAAAAATCTAAATCAAATCAATATTTGGTGTTACTACCTTTTGCCTTCAATCCATCATCAATTTATATAGGGACAATTGCACAAAGTCAGGGATTTTGTAGGATTAAAGTCAGGTGCATGATCAACCAGTTACACCAAACAGGTGCTAATAAACATCAATGTCACACGTAAGTTGAAACACAGTCATTAGTTGAAAAAGAAATGACTCTGTAGGAGGCTTAAAACTGGGTGAGGAACAGCCAAGCTCTGCTACGAAGTTGAGGTTTTGAAAGATAGTTTCATTTCATGGCAAGATTGAGCACGGCAACAAGACACAACGTTGTTATACTGCATCAGCAAGGTCTCTACCAGATAAAGATTTCAAAGCAGACTGGGGTTTCAAGATGTGCTGTCCAAGTTCTTTTGAAGAAGCAAAAGCAACATGGCAAGTTGAGGATCGTATACCCAGTGGTTGGCCAAGGAAACTTAGTGCAGCAGATGAAAGGCACATCAAACTTATTACCCTTTGAAACCAGAAGATGTCCAGCAGTGCCATCGACTCAGAACTGGCAGAAACCAGTGGGACCCAGGTACATCCATCTACTATACAGAGAAGTCTGGTTAGAAGTGGTCTTCATGGAAGAGTAGCAGCCAAAACACCATAACTCACACATTGAAACAAGGCCAACCGACTCAAGTATGCACAAAAACATAGGAACTGGGGTGCAGAAAAAAAGGCAGCAGGTGCCCTGAACTGATGAGTCAAACTTTGAAATATTTGGCTGTAACAGAAAGCAGTTTGTTTGTCAAAAGGCTGGAGAGTGGTACAATAATCAGTGTCTGCAGGCAGCAGTAAAGCATGGTGGAGGTTCCTTGAACGCTTGGGGGTGCATTTCTGCAATTGGAGTTGGAGATTTTGTCAGGATTAATGGTGTTCTCAATGCTGAGAAATCCAGACAGATAGCCTATTATACATCATGCAATATCATCAGGGAGGCGTACGATCAGACCCAAATTTATTCTGCAGCAGGACGACCCCAAACATACAGAAAAAGTAATTAAGAGCTATCATCAGCGCAAAGAATAACAAAATGTCCTGGAAGTGAGTCCCAATCTCAACATCATCGAGTGTGTCTGGGATTACATAATAAGACAGAAGAATATGAGGAAGCGTACATCCACAGAAGATCTGTGGTTAGTCTTCCAAGATGTTCAGAAAAACCTACCAGCCGAGTTCCTTCAAAAACTGAGCAAGTTTACCTAAACATTTTATGGTGTTTTGAAGTCAAACGGTGGTCACACCTAATATTGATTTGATTTAGATTTCTCTTTTGTTCATTCACTCCTTTTTGTTTATTGACGAAAATAAATGATTAACACTTCCATTTTTGAAAGCAATCTTTGTTTAATGCATTTTTTTCACACTTGCCTAATACCTTTGCACAGTACTGTAGGTTTGGTATTGGGAGTGTTGGGTACACTCAACAATTCAGTCTTGTGCAGTGCAATGGTTCATTCTTTCAAGTGAAAACATAATGTATTATATTATAGTTATTTTCATGCACTTTTGCGCAGTGCCAAGTAAATTGCAGGTTTTTGCATGAACCAAGATTATATTGGTTATTTCACATAAATCATAATTCTTTTCTACCTCCTGTCTCTGTTCCCCCTGCCTAATTCCTATTTGTTGTCAGAAGAAAAGTTTGCTAACCATTGCTAGAGTTCATTATTTTGAAAATGCTTGTTCAAGGTAATTTTTTTGAAGCCAGAGGCTAGAGGTATTACAATTTAAGACAAATGAATAAAATCATTTCTAATCTGATTACATCTATTGTATGTCTTTGGTGAGCACAGACATTTTTTGAGATGTTTTATGTGTACTTCCTGTTTTGCTTTCCTTGCTACAACTGTTATTTTAGTCACCTTTAGTCATCTATTCATAGCCAATGTTGTCATACACTATTTCGTTATTGTTTCCCTGTGTTTTTCTTTTATTTATCAGTCTATCCACTTAATATTTCTCCACAGCTCTGTCCAGCCTCCTGCTTTGTTTTCAGGTGAAGCATCTTTGATTCACCTGTTTTGCATCCAGTAATCACCACCCCAGTATGTAAGCAATCGGTTTTCAATGATCCTCGTCAGTTTTTTTGTGTTGTTTTTTTATGTGATGCTCCCAGCTTTGCTCTGTTTATGTCATAGTTGCCCTACCATGATCGGTACTCTAAAGTAAATGTTTTTTAATTGGAAAAGAACTTGGAGTACTATCAAGTCAAGCATAACCACATTCCTGTTCAAAGTTGAGAAATCTGCCGCAGTTGGTAGCACTGTTGCCTTGCAGCAAGAAGGTCCTGGGTAAGAATACCGGCCTCGGGTCTTTCTACATAGAGTAAGCATGTTCTCTTTGTACATGCATAGGTTCACTCCAGGTGCTCTGGCTGCCTCCCACTGTCCAAAAACATAACGGTTAGGTTAATTAGTCTCTCTAAATTGCCCTTAGACATGAGTGTTTACATAGGCATGGTTGTTTGTAGTAATGGGAATTTCTGGCTCTTTTAGGAGAGCCAGGTCTTACGTCTAGGCTCACTAAAAAGAACTGGCTCTTTGGGCTTCCAAACGCCTCCTCATATTTTTTGTTTCTTAAACTGATGTATCATCAAAAAGAATGTAAATGTATGTGTAAAATGAATAATTAATCTACAAACTTTATGTAATTATATCAAAAAGTTAATTATTTTATGGCTATTATAATCATCCTCTAACACAGTGCTACAAAAAATAAATGTTAAAGTACAAAAACAATCTGTGATTGTATGGAAAGTATTTATAAACTAAACTATTTATAGTGAAACAACATAGAACCACTAAGATAATGTAGATAATGCAGAGCCTACTCCATATATTTTAACTTTGCATACTTTACACTCTGCCTTTGAATCATCAATATAATTGAAATGCATCTAAATTTTGCTGCCTTATCACTGTCACTCATTTTGTCACCTGTTCAGCGTGTTTTGTCTAGGGTGCTTTTTTTCTCCTCTCCCTCCCGTTTCCCTGTCTCTTTGTGGCACTATCTGTGTCTGTACCCCCCTCACCTTCCTCCTCCTGCTCAGTGCAGACACACAGACATGGAGTTGACCAATCACATGCAGCTTGAACAGAAGAAAAAAGAGAAGTTTGGTTCACGACCAACACTTCACCAGTTGTTTGTCTTGTGTGTCTATGTGTTGCCTTATGATGGACTGGCGATCAGTCTACGGTGTACCTTGCCTCTAATCCAATGGTTGATGCAGATAGACACCAGGTTCCCTACGACCCTGCACAGACAAGGGGTTATAGAAAATGGATGGATGAATATGAAGCACAAAAAAAGAACTCTAGTATGACTATTCCTATTTTGTAACACTCGGCAGCCATATTGGATTTTGAGCTTGGTGAATCTTTTGAATTTCCTACATAGACTACTAACCTCTATGGACTTTTCTGCTAATCCTTCTCAAATACAAACTCTGAAGTTTTAACTTTTGAGTAAGAATAAAGTTTATAATTAAACTTCATCGTTCAACCCATCTAGCCAGTGGATAAGAATGGTGTTGTAAGAATGGTTATTCCTATTTTATTTTTGCTCATATGACATATCACAACAACCTAAAACAGTATTATAGTGATGTTGCTTTAAATGTATGTCAAGATGGCAATACTTCACAAACGTTGTACTTACTCAGGAGAACCATTGTTTTAATACATATAGCTAAAAGGAGTATATTCTGCTGAGAACAATTAACTGAAAAACAACCATGTTATAGGCTGCGTGCTCCAAGTCCTACACAAAACTAAAGTACATAACAATACTGAAGTCAATTCCTGTTGCGTTACAGTCATAAATACACTCAAATATTCACATTCTGGTGTGAATATATACAGTGGCTTGCAAAATTATTCGGCCCCTTTGAATTTTTCCGCATTTTGTTACATTACAGCCACAAACATGAATCAATTTTATTGGAATTCCACGTGAAAGACCAATACAAAGTGGTGTACACGTGAGAAGTGGAACGAAAATCATACATGATTCCGAACATTTTTTACAAATAAATAACTGAAAAGTGGGGTGTGCGTAATTATTCAGCCCCCTGAGTCAATACTTTGTAGAACCACCTTTTGCTGCAATTCCAGCTGCCAGTCTTTTAGGGCATGTCTCTACCAGCTTTGCACATCTAGAGACTGAAATTCTTGCCCATTCTTCTTTGCAAAACAGCTCCAGCTCAGTCAGATTAGATGGACAGCGTTTGTGAACAGCAGTTTTCAGATCTTGCCACAGATTCTCGATTGGATTTAGATCTGGACTTTGACTGGGCCATTCTAACACATGGATATGTTTTGTTTTAAACCATTCCATTGTTGCCCTGGCTTTATGTTTAGGGTCGTGGTCCTGCTGGAAGGTGAACCTCCGCCCCAGTCTCAAGTCTTTTGCAGACTCCAAGAGGTTTTCTTCCAAGATTGCCCTGTATTTGGCTCCATCCATATTCCCATCAACTCTGACCAGCTTCCCTGTCCCTGCTGAAGAGAAGCACCCCCAGAGCATGATGCTGCCACCCCCATATTTGACAGTGGGGATGGTGTGTTGAGAGTGATGTGCAGTGTTAGTTTTCCGCCACACATAGCGTTTTGCATTTTGGCCAAAAAGTTCCATTTCGGTCTCATCTGACCAGAGCACCTTCTTCCACATGTTTGCTCTGTCCCCCACATAGCTTGTGGCAAACTGCAAATGGGACTTCTTATGGTTTTCTTTTAACAATGGCTTTCTTCTTGCCACTCTTCCATAAAGGCCAACTTTGTGCAGTGCACGACTAATAGTTGTCCTATGGACAGATTCCCCCACCTGAGCTGTAGATCTCTGCAGCTCGTCCAGAGTCACCATGGGCCTCTTGGCTGCATCAGCGCTGATCAGCGCTCTCCTTGTTCGGCCTGTGAGTTTAGGTAGACGGCCTTGTCTTGGTAGGTTTACAGTTGTGCCATACTCCTTCCATTTCTGAATGATCGCTTGAACAGGGATGTTCAAGGCTTGGGAAATCTTTTTGTAGCCTAAGCCTGCTTTAAATTTCTCAATAACTTTATCCCTGACCTGTCTGGTGTGTTCTTTGGACTTCATGGTGCTGTTGCTCCCAACATTCTCTTAGACAACCTCTGAGGCCGTCACAGGGCAGCTGTATTTGTACTGACATTAGATTACACACAGGTGTACTCTATTTAGTCATTAGCACTCATCAGACAATGTCTAGGGGCAACTGACTGCACTCAGAACAAAGGGGGCTGAATAATTAAACACACCCCACTTTTCAGTAATTTATTTGTAAAAAAAATTTGGAATCATGTATGATTTTCGTTCCACTTCTCACGTGTACACCACTTTGTATTTGTCTTTCACGTGGAATTCCAATAAAATGTATTCATGTTTGTGGCTGTAATGTGACAAAATGTGGAAAAGTTCAAGGGGGCCGAATACTTTTGCAAGCCACTGTATATATTACAATAATGATGGTAACAACAATGCACGTAATAAATATATACAGTAAATAAACTGGATGTATTTTGATGAAAAATGAACAGCACCTACCTCTCCCGCAGAACAAGATTACAAAAGGGGAAAGCCCAAGGGAGGACAAACAATTTAACAAAATAATACCACAGAAGAAGAAATAAAGAGGAGGGGCTTAGTTTACAGGTTTACAGGTGTCTGCTTTAGTTTATACTGGGAGTTCTAAAAATATACAACACTGCACTTTTCTATTTATTAGCTTCTGTCTGAAGTAAAAATCGTTGTGCTTTAACACTCCATCTTTTTAGGGGATTTTTTGCCTGTTAGCTCTAAATAACATGATAGCTTTGTATTGACAGTCTAAAAATGTTCCTACCATACTTCTTTTGAGCATCGCTAAAGGCAACCTATTGGTTCATCATTGATGCTTGTATAACAATTTGAGAAATATGGGTTTAAATATTTTTTTAAGAGCACCTACACCATGACATCTTTTTATTTACATTTATTTCTCTTTTTTACAATCAGTTGATACAGAAACACTGTATTGCCATGGGACATCATTAAAACTTCCATCTAATCAATTTGAAACTGAACTAAGAAGGAGCAGACCTGAGGACTTATTAAATGCCATTTAAAATGTCATCTCGCGTCCACATGAAAGGGACCTCATCTATAGTAATTAGATGAATATTTAACAAGCACATTATCTATTGCTGACAGCCTAAAACACTGAAAGAAGATTAGCTTGCTGTGTTTATTATGGGCATAATGAGCCATCACAGGTATTGTTTTTTGATCACTCGAATGGTAAAAGTGTCCCTCACTGTCATTTACTCACTTTTGATGAAACAATACCATGTGCCCTTTGGTATATATAACAGTTATAACTGTGTTGTACATTCTAAATGCCATCTCCCCCATTTGCTATTCCCTCAAATACCACATATTTTTTTCTCTGTCAAATATTGATAGGCTAACCATTCTCCCTATAAGATTTAGCAGCTATTTAGATATTTTGGTCAAGTTCTCCATAGAGATGGAGAGGCGACTCTGGCTCGCTAGGTAGAGTAGTTGGAGAGTTGTATGTTTGAATCCCGCTTTTGCCTGTCACATGTTGATGTGCCCCTGGACAAGGCACTTAACCCCAAGTTGCCTACCGATCTGGGTATCAGTGTGTAGATGTGTGCATGTTTGTGAGTGTGAATGGGTGAATGTGGCTCCAGTGTAAAATGGTTTGAGTCAGCATGACTAGAAAAGCGCTATATACGTTCAGTCCATTTACCATTTATAAGACTTAAGGTCTTTGACTGTTATATCCATCCATGACTATAGCTGGGTAAGACAAGTAGCTTAAGAATTTTGAGAGCGCTCTTGCCGTAAGGATATTCTTTGCTCTCAGAATGTTTTGCATACCCCATGATGAGACTGGCACCGGTGTATGAGCACTCAACCCAGGGTGGCAGCTGCATGTGATAGCTATCAGCTTTGCTTATTCACACATGCACACATATGCAAAAGCAAACACGCTCACACACAGCAGGATCAGATCCAGACGTGTTCTGTTTTGATCCTTATCCCACTCATTTGAATACAGTTCAAAGTGACACTGCCAAGAGGCTTTTTTCAGTCAATCAAAAAGATGCATGAGTGTTATCATTTAACAAGTAAAGCTGTGTGTGTTCGCTGATGTACTTTTTTTAATAACAACAGTGCTTTTCCACCTCAGTCAGTTTAACTTTTAATGTAGTATATGAGACTAAATGCAAAGCTAAAGAAAATAGCAGTCAGACGGGCTTGAACTCAAAGTGACACACTTAAACCTGCTCTAATTACCTCATTCTGCTCAGGTTTTCCTCACTCTGCTGTTTTTTTTAATGTGCAGTTCATTAGCACATAACATGACTTACATGTCTCATGGTTTTATATCTGAAAGTGTTTAATGAAGACAATAGAAAGCTGAAAACTTTGTGCTGTTAACTTCGAAGCTTGTGCATAACCCCAGTTCTTGCTTAGTCCCAAATCATCGCCCCTGGAATTGGCATTAATTGCTTCAGAGGGGAAAGTAATTATCTCAGGTAATTATTACTCTGGGTAGAGTGAAAAACTAGACAACCCTTCTCTGTCGGTTCCCCGTGGAGAGAAGTAAAGAGAATTCAGCCTTTAACATGCTTTAATTGGAGGGGCCGAGCACTGAGAGCCATGAGCTCTCATGGCTCGAGGGTTTTCAGCACATTTACATGTCTAAAAAGACATATGGATACTTAGACATAGCACAAACACATTTGTGTTGGTTACATTTTTCTTTAAATACTGCTATGCAAATCTCTCTCATTTACTGAAATACCATATATACATTTTTACTATCTTTCCTTGAGTTTAGGATTTCCGTGATTATCAGCAGCAGGAAACATAAACCGTTAACCACACGCTCTCATATTAAACAAAATCTCAAATTGATAACCTGTCAGAAGGTTCAGCTGCCCATCATCACAATACTTAAGTTAGCATTATTAAACATTAGATCTCTATCCAGGAAGTCTTTTCTTATCAATGACTTCATCACTGAGCATAATTTACACTGCCTTTTTTTATCAGAAACTTGGCTAGATGAAAATAACGAAACAACCGCATTGATAGAATCTACTCCTCCAAATTACAATTTCTTAAGCGAGAGCAGGAAACACAGACGAGGTGAAGGTGTAGCCACCATTTTTCACAACTCAATTAACTTTAAAAAGGTAGCCCTGGGCACGTTTGATTCTTTTGAATACCTAGCCACCCAGATAAACGAGCCTAACAAAGTTTCATTTCTAAGTTTATATAAACCACCAAAACTTAACTCTAACTTCTTTAATGATTTCAATGACCTTCTTTCTGTAATATGTATCGACTATGACCAACTAATCAATGTGGGGGATTTTAATATCCCTACCGACAACCCCCAAGATAGACAAGCAAAAACATTAGATGATACTCTCCACAACTTTGGCCTGACCCAGCATGTCAAACAACCAACACACAATAAAGGACACACTCTGGACTTAATTATCTGCAAAGGTTTAAATATATCTGACATCTCGGTAATTGATATTGCATTATCTGACCATTTCTGTATTTTCTTTGAAAGTACCATCTCTGCTAAATTATCAAGCCACAGTAAGACCACTATAAAAAAGCGTTTTCTAGGGGACAGTTCAGTAGAATCCTTTAAACGTATTTACCCTTCCACCACATCGCCCTCATCTCCCAACTCAAACTCAGTAAATAAGCTGGTAAATTATTTCCTTGTGAAAATCTCAGACATCATGGATTCCATTGCTCCAACTAAAGTGAAAGTAGTCTCAGGTAGAAAGAAGTCTCCGTGGACAAGTAATCCACTGGTACGTAGTGGAAAAAAAGAGTGTCGACGAGCCGAGAGAAAATGGCGGAAAACTCGACTCCAGGTTCACTGTGAGATCTACAAAGAGAGACTGAATAGATATCAGCTAACTATAAAAGATGCTAGGGAATCGTTCGTTTCTGAAATCATCAACAGAAAAATTAATAATGCACGGACTCTATTTGCAACAGTGGAAATACTAACTAATCCTTCAGTGACAGTAGCCCCTTAACTAAACTCTACCAGGGCCTGCAATGAATTTGCCAGCTTTTTCACTGAAAAGATTCTAACAATTAGACAGTCAATCTGTACCTCAATATCGAACCCACAACCAGTGCCATCCCCAATCAACAACAATTTAGAGAAAATGTCAGAATTCCACGAATTAAACCAGAACAGCCTTGAAAAAAATCATTATCCAATTAAGCTCCTCCTCCTGCTGTCTTGATATACTACCCACAGCTTTTCTAAAGAAAGTCCTTCCTGTTATTGGGTCTGATCTTGTTCAAATAGTGAACTTATCCCTCCTGTCAGGTGTCTTACCCCAGGCTTTAAAAACAGCAGTTATTAAACCACTGCTAAAGAAGAAAAATCTGGACAACACGTTAATGCAGAACTACAGGCCAATCTCTAATCTTCCATTCATCAGTAAGATTATTGAAAAAGCTGTGTCTCAGCAGTTAAATAGCTTGCCAACAATGACAAACCGTTTTGATGTTTTTCAGTCTGGTTTCCGTGCTCACCACAGCACCGAGACTGCCCTCGTCAAAGTATTCAATGACATCCGCATAAATACAGACTGTGGTAGAACCACAGTGCTGGTTCTGTTGGACCTCAGTGCAGCATTTGACACTGTTGATCATGATATTTTATTGGAACGACTGGAGAGCTGAGTCAGACTCTCTGGTACACTACTTGGCTGGTTCGAGTCTTACCTAAAGAACAGGGACTTCTATGTTTCAATAGGAAACTTTTCATCAGAACGAACAGAAATCACATGTGGGGTGCCCCAGGGCTCCATCCTGGGCCCCTCTTATTTAATATCTACATGCTCCCACTAGGCAAGATTATAGCAACCAATAACATTAGCTACCATAACTACGCGGATGACACTCAGCTTTACATTACAATGTCACTAGGTGACTCTGAACCCATTCAAACCCTAAATCAATGCATTGACCAAATAAATGGATGGATGTGCCATAACTTTCTCCAGCTGAATAGAAACAAAACTGAAGTAATTATTTTTGTACCCAAGAAGGAACGATCAAGAGTCAGCACACAGCTTCAATTAATACAACTAGAAACTACTGATCAGACTTGAAACCTAGGTGTAGTAATGGACTCAGACCTGAACCTCCAGGGTCACATAAAGGCAATAACAAGGTCAGCCTTCTATCACCCTAAGAACATTTCTAGGATTAAACGACTGATGTTGCAGAAAAACTCATCCATGCGTTTATCTTTAGTCGGATTTATTACTGCAACAGCATCTTCACAGGTATGCCTAAAAAGTCAATCAGACAGCTGCAGCTGATCCTCACTAGAACCAGGAAAGTAGAGCACATCACCCCAGTTCTAAAGTCCCTACACTGGCTCCCTGTAGCTCAGAGAATAGACTTCAAAATACTCCTACTAGTTTATAAATCATTACATGGCTTGGCACCAAAATATGTTGAAGACCTGTTGTCACAGTACCAACCACCAAGACCACTCAGGTGCTCCAACTCTAGCCTACTAAAAATCCCTAGACTCAGAACTAAACATGGAGAAGCAGCTTTCAGTTTCTATGCTCCCCTTATCTGGAATAGACTTCCTGACGAGTGTAGAGCTGCTGAAACTCTAAACTGCTTTAAATTCAATTCAAAATCCCATTCAAATTCAAAAATACTTTATTGATCCCAGAGGGAAATTAAGTGTTGGTATAGCTCATATAATTAATTCTTTAAGGAGTTGTTGTAGATGATGATAGCTGTGGGCAGGAAGGATTTCCTGTAGCGGTCTGTATTGCAGCGAAACTGAAGAAGCCTCCGACTGAAACCGCTCTGTTGTTGTAAGACTGTCTCATGAAGAGGATGCTCAGGGTTGTCCATATTTTTTTTTATTTTATGAAGAATCCTTCTTTGCATCATCATCTCCAGATGTTCCACAGTTGTCCCAAGAACTGAACCAGCTTTGTTTATAAGGTTGTTTAGCCTATTTAAATCCCTGGCTCTGATGCTGCTATCCCAACAGATGACGGCTGAAGAGATTACACTCTCCACAACAGACTTGTAGAAGATCTCCAGCATCTTGCTGCAAACCTTGAAGGACCTAAGCTTCCTCAAGAAGTACAGTCTGCTCTGTCCCTTCTTGTAGACGGTTTCACTGTTGCGCCTCCAGTCCAGTCTGTTGTCATGGTGAACTCCGAGGTATTTATACACCTCAACCACCTCCACTTCTTCTCCCATTATGGAAACAGTTCTTGACTTATCCCTGTTTCTTCTGAAATCTACAATCATCTCCTTTGTTTTGTTCACATTCAAAGTGAGACGATTGTTTCCACACCATGTCACAAAGCGGTCCACCAGCTCTCTGTCCATCTCTGATACAGCCGACAATTGCAGAGTCATCTGAGTATTTCTGCAGATGACAGGTCTCTGATTTGTACTGGAAGTCTGAGGTGTACAGAGTGAAAAGGAATGGTGAGAGTACGGTCCCCTGTGGTGCTCCTGTGCTGCTGACCACCTGGTCTGACACACAATTCTTCAGTCTAACAAACTGTGGTCTGTTAATCAGGTAGTCATTGATCCAGGCGATTGCTGAGGGCTCCACCTGTGTCTTCAGGAGTTTCTGACAAAGCAAATCAGGCTGAATTGTGTTAAATGCACTGGAGAAATCAAAGAACATGATCCTCATAGTGCTGCCTGCTTTGTCCAGATGACAGTGGGTTGGTTAAAGTAGGTGGATGATGGCATCTTCAACTCCAACTCCACAGCGATAAGCAAACTGCAGTGGGTCCTGATACGTTCTTGTTTGCTTACTCAGGGGTGCCAACAGGAGTCTCTCCAGGACCTTCATGATGTGGAATGTCAGGGCAACAGGTCTATAGTCATTGATGACTGATGGGTGAGTTCTTTTGGGTACTGGAACAAGGCAGGATGTCTTCCACAACACTGGAACCTTCTCCTGAGTTAGGCTAAGGTTGAAGAGGTGCTGCAGAATCCCACAGAGCTGCTCTGCACAGGCCTTCAGGACTCTGGGGCTGACACCATCTGGACCTGCAGCCTTGTTCCGGTTCAGTTTCTCCAGCTGCCTCTTCACCTGACTTTTGGAGACAGACAAGTGGGAGGGGGAGGCAAAGGGGGTAGCAGCATTTCCTGACTTGGTTGAAGTCAAACTTGTGGAATTAGAAGAGTCCATGGCTGAGGTGAAGGATAAACATCCGAGGTGTAACAGGAAAGCTGTTGGTCAGAGGAGAGTGGGATGTCTGTTTGGCTGGGAACAGGAGAGGGGGATGCTGAGCTAGTTCCTGAACTGAACCTGTTGAAGAATATGTTCAGTTCATTGGCTCTGTCCAGACTTCCATCTATCCAATCCTTCCTGTCCTTAAAACCTGTGATCTTTCTCATTCCTGACCAGACATCTCTGATATTGTTCCTCTGTAGTTTGTTCTCCAGCTTCTTCCTGTATGCCTCCTTGCTGTCTCTGATCTTGACCTTAAGTTGCTTCTGTAAACTCCTCAGTAATTCCCTGTCTCCCTCCCTGAAGGCTCTTTTTTTCTTGTTTAGCAGTTCCTTCAGGTCACTGGTGATCCAGGGTTTGTTATTAGGGAAGCATCTCACTGTTCTGATGGGGATGATGTTGTCCACACAGAAGTTTATATAGTCAGTCACACACTCAGTCATGGCATTGATGTCCTCTCCATGGGATTGGCAAAGAGTCATCCAGTCTGTGGTTGCAAAACAACCCTGCAGGGCTTCTTCAGCTTCCTGTGACCATTTTCTCACAGTTCGTTTTGACACAGGTTGCCTCTGAACAAGTGGTTTATATTCTGAACAGAGAAAAACAAGATTGTGATCTGATTTTCCCAGAGGAGGTCTTGGTTTGGACGTGTATGAATCCTTTACATTTGCATAAAACAAATCCAAGGTCCTGTTTTCTCTTGTAGAGCAGCTGACAAAATGTTGAAATGTTGGAAGTGTAGAAGAGAGAGAGGCATGATTAAAATCACCAGATATTGCCACAAATGCATTGGGGTGCTGTGTCTGTTGCTTAGCAAAAACGGAACTGATGACATCACATGCAGTGTCGGCAATGGCTGAAGGTGGAATGTAAACAACGGCCAAAATTACACTGGTGAACTCTCTTGGTAAATAATATGGACGAAAACTCACTGCCAAGAGTTCGACATCTGGGCTGCAGAGACGACACTTCATAGTAACATGTCCTGGATGACACCATCTGTTGTTGACAAGCACTGCTACTCCACCACCTTTTCTTTTTCTGGTCGTCTTCAGATCTCTGTCTGCTCGTACAGTGAGGAAGCCTGGCAGACAGACGTTGGAGTCGGGGATATGATCCCGCAGCCACGCCTCAGTAAAACACATAACACTGCATTCACGGTACTCTGGCTAAGACCTTGTAAGGGCTTGGAGTTCATCCATCTTGTTAGCCAGTGATCTTATGTTGCCCTTTATGATCGATGGAAGAGATGGCTTGAACTTCCTCTTTCTCTGTCCCCTTTTCGCTCCTGCTCTGCATCCTCGTCTCCTTATCAACTCATCAGGGATTTGTGGCTTCAGTTGAGGTATTATTTCAGCTTTTGCGATGTTAATCAGCTGCTCCCGGCTGTAAACCACATTGCTGCCATGGTTACGCATCATAACAAATTGTCAAAAAGGGAAACATTTACAGCAAAAATCCTTCCAGCTTCACAGCACCAAAAACTAGAAAGTATACAGGTCAAAAAAATGCTATCTTCTTTAAGAAAAAGAGGAACCAATGTACAAAAAACCAAAACTTAATATGTAGCCAACAGAGCCTCTCCAACATGCAGCCACCCAGAGCAGCACAATTCTAGAAAATCGAGACTAAAAACCCATCTGTTTAGAATTGCCTTAGAGTAAATGCTTGATGTCATATGTATGAAATGTGTTCATGCTCTCTTGCTTTTTTGATCTTTCTCTTGCTTTATTGTGTATCATGTGTAATGTGTGTTTCTTTTACTTATAATTTCCAATGTTATATTCCATGTGTTTTTTTTAAATCACCAAATCATGTAAAGCACCTTGAATTACCCTGCTGTTGAAAGTGTGCTATACAAATAAAATTGCCTTACCTTGCCTTTCAAATAGATGTTATTCACTCAAGCCAACAAAGCACAGAAACACAGACTTTTTAATCCTGTGAGAGAGTGTCCTCAACTATCAAACCATTAAGGCAACTAGAGGAAATCTATGAACTTGCTAGTAACAGAAAATGGAAGGCTGTGTAATGACTCTGGAGATGTGCCCACAATACCTGCTGTGCAGCAAACATGCCTGTCAAGCACCAGGTGGCGAGTTCCCCTGCAAAGTATTCACATCTGTAAATACACACTCACCTGCAGATATACACACAGCAGCAACAGGGAACATAGATATAAAAAGGTAAAGACTTTGTCAGAACAAAAGATCTAGACATCCCTGATGTCTTTGTTTTTCAGACCTCTCTTTTATTTCCATTGGTTCTGATGCAAAGAACTGTCGGAAAGAGCTAGAAACATGTTTTCTGTGTAATTCGGCTTATTTATATGGTGCCAGTTTACAAGACAAACCAGGCATGTTCATATGCTGTTGTATAGATTCTAAATCACACTAACTTTAAATCATCCCAGTAAGACCTGCCGATACAGCAAATTATGTTATTTAATGAATCATCTTGAATGAATGAGAAATAATTGCTTGTTTGAGTGGTTGAAGAGAAATTATAAACACGGATTAATGAACCACACGTGAAATTAGTTTTTGTTAATACGGAAGTAAAAGCTTCGCATTTCAATGGTGTTGGAACAGTGCTGTAAAAATTGCCATCTTACAGGTTTCCTTTTGGGGGTTTTCCACACTTAAATATTTAATTAAACAAATGTTAAAATCCGGCATACGAAGCCTGTGTAAAACCATAGTTCATAGTGGATTATCTTATTTATTAATGGGGGGAAAACTATCCAAAGAAACCTGGCTCTATGTGAAAGAGTATATGCCCACTATATTAGGGTTGTGTGATATTAGAATTTTTTTTTTTTTTGTTGTTGTTAGATATTGTGATCACAATACTAACTGCAGTTAACTCACTTATTCCTCACTTTTACCACTCATTTTTTCCCCATCATAATGACCCCATTCTCTTTCAGCTTCAGCATCTTAGTATTTCATCCAAGTAGTCATTTGTGATTGTGATATTGCACACATGCAAATTGCGATATCTGTTGCTATTCACCTATTTGATGTTGGGGTGACTGTGGCTCAGTAGTTAGAATACTTAAATTGCAATCGGAGAGTAGTAGGTTCAATTCCACCTTCCTTCTGTCACATGTCAATGTGCCCCTGGGCAAGGCACTTAACCCCAAGTTGCCTACCAAGCTCTGTATTAGTGTATGAATGTTTGAGAGTGCAAAAGGGGGGATTTGGCTCCAGTGCAAAGTGCTTTGAATGGTGTTATCGAAGTTCTTTAATAACAGAGATGAGAGAGATTCCTTCAGATTCTCTGAGGTTTTAATACAGACTTGATTGATCAAACAAGGAGGTACAGCGTTAATAGAGGAATATCCGATACTGACCTGCCTTCCAAAACAAGACACAGGATTATATAGGTTCAGTAATCATGGCCTATCACCTATGACATTACAAACAAATATTTCTCAGTCGGTAGGCATTTGACTCATTAGGCGTAGAAGATTTGATATAGAAGCATAATCAATGTATGTCAGGACGTTCTTAGATGTAACAGAGTGTTGCCATGCCAACCCAGGCTGTAAGAGTCTGAATCAGCAGGTTTGACCTGACCTAAATTCATACAGTGTCACATAATCAGATTGGTCACCATATCATAAAGAAGAGACACATAGTAACTATCAGTATGTGAACTACACAGAACAGAACATTACAATTCTTCCACTACAGTCCTCCCTCTTTATCATATGTGATAAACAAAACAACAATAACAATAATAACGAACGAACGATAAAATAATGATCTAAAATGGCTCACTTGAACCCACTAATGAGAAGGCAGGCCGTGGGAAAAAAAACAACAATAATCAATTAATTTTGTGCATTACATGTTACAGTAAGCCAATTTCTGAACATACAAATGAGTTCTATACATTCTTCCTGATGACAGTTATTGGACCCGATGAAACACCACATTCAAAAAACCCAGGGGCGTAAGATGATCAACCTCCAACCTATGGTCGTGTTTATCGTCTCACGACTTCTTGGGTGAAAAAGAATGTGGCGACTCCTTTGCCCCCAACGTAGCTATTTCTGCATCGCTGGTCATCAAAACCAGGATGTCCAAGAAATAACTGCAAAACAGAGAAGAAAAAACAATCCTTAGGCAGGATCAGTCAAGTCCACCATGAATGAGTAAAATAAATTTGCACAAATTGAAACGTATACTCTTCCCTTAAATGTGCTTCCATTGTGAAAAACCCCGAAATCAAAAGATCATCAGTCACTCATTTGTCAGCTCCACAGTGACCCTTTAAAGAGGTTGTGCAAAAAGAACAGATCAGTAGTAATCAATAACAATAGGCTCAATTCCAGTACTGATTTACTGTAGTCAGTATGACAAGAAAAGCGCTATATAAGGTCGTCCATATAACATTATACATACTTTACAAAAGACTTTCCTTTTGACTCATCAGTAACAGAATTTTTCCCCAAATTTCTTGGGGATTGTCAAGATATTGCTTAGGCAAACAGGAAATGTGCATTTTTTTTATTTTTAGTCAGTCCTTTTCTTCCTTTTGTATCTTATTTCTTACTGTTGTTGAATTATGAATACGGGCTGCACAGTGGCACAATTGGTAGCACTGTTGCCTAGCCTTTCTGCATGGACTTTGAATGTTCTCCCTATGCGTGCATGGGTTCTCCTGGGTACTCCGGCTAATCCCACAGTCCAAAAACATGACTGTTAGGTGAATTGGTTTCTCTAAATTGCTCTTAGGTATGAGTGTGTGTGCGTGCATGGTTGTCTGTCCTGTGCGTCTCTGTGTTGCCCTGCAATGGACTGGCGACCTGTCCAGGGTTTACCACACCTCTCGCCCCATGACAGCTGAAGATAGGCACCAGCCCCATCCCCCCCTCGGACCTCCATAGGAATGACGGGTCCTGAAAAAGATGGATGGATGGATGAATGAATTATGAACACGTGTCCTAAGTGAGAGCAGTAGTATTTTTAGATGTATGGGTTCTTTTGCTACTTCTTTTAGTCATTAGGCAACTCTTGGGGTATTTTGGTACTGACTAGCAGTTCCAGGGATGTGTTATTCCTGCTCTATCGTTTCTTCATTCATTGCACACTGGCGCAGTTGGTAGCACTGTTGCCTTGCAGTAAAAAGGTCTTGGGTTCAAATCCTGGCCTGGGTCTTTCTGCATGGAGTTTGCATGTTCTCCCTGTGCATGTGTGGGTTCTCTCCGGGTACTCAGTCATGTTTTTGGACTGTGGGAGAAAGCCGGTTAGGTGAATTGGTTTCTGTAAATTGCCCGTAGGTATGAGTGTGTGTGTGTGTGTGGTTGTTTGTCCTGTGTGTGTCTCTGTGTTGCCCTGCGATGGACTGGCAATGGTTTAAAAGAGAGGAATCCAGGGAATGCTAAGGGAATGAAAAGGCCTATTATTAATACAAATATCAAGACGAAGAAGCAACATAGGATCACATGTATCATGATCACAAGTAAAGGAAAGTCTGTACAGGTAGATTATATTATATGCAGATAAAGCCTCCTAAAAGAGGTAGGGAATTGTAAAGTAGCACCGGGGGAGAATGTTGCAAACCACCAAAGGATGGCAGTGTGTAGGATTAATGTCAAAACAAAGAAGCAGAAGACAGTAAAGTCAGAGCCAAGGATTAGATGGTGAAAACTAAATAAGGTACAGCATTGCAGAAGGTTCATGGATAAGTTAAAGCAGTGGTTCCCAAACTACTTTTGCTAGCCTGCCCTTGGTTCAGAGAAAAATATCCTCCCTGCGTAATTATTTTAAGCATGTAGCCCAGGAAATCTTAGCCCCACAGGACACAATAACCGGGGTTCTTAAGAGGGGTTTTTAAGACAGAATAAACAAACATTTCCATTCTCTTATTTGTGTCTAACAACCAGAACATGGACTTTTACCAAAACTTCGACAACCAAAGATGAACTGTGGGAAATTTTCAGGATAACAAAATAAATGTATAAAACAGAAAATATACAAACAGTATTATTAGAGATTAAGTAAAAGAAATACTCCAGTACCCTCTGGCTGCACAAGCAAAATAAAAAAAATGTAATTACACATTCCTCATTTAAATCCAGTGGAAATGTATGGGCAGAATTATGTGCCATCAGAAACGGAATGTGAATTACTTCTGTTTGAATTTGCATCCCTCAGATTGAATTGGAAATGCTCCAATTGAGTAAATGCTTTGAAAAACGGATTCTGAATCAGCCTAGATTGAAATCACATTTTTAGTTTGAAAATGATTGTCACTAAATTGAAATCGAATTTTATATTTGAAACTGCCCCGCGACCCGACCCCGGATAAGTGGAAGAAAATGGATGGATATTTTGAAAATGAATTTATTTGTTTAAAAACTGTGTTTCATCTTACTGTAGATTCAACTCTCAAAATTTCAGTTTCACTTCTACAATTCAATTTCAGTTCTCAAATCTAATTTTTTGAGTCAGACATCTTGGTCCTTGGAGAGTGATTGAGGGGAGACTAATAGACTACGTTGTACTTCAGCCAACCTACGTGTGTCCTGAGCTGGAGAGGGGCACAAGTTAATCCTCAAAGACTTCCAGCAGCTGTATCATCTTTGTTTTGTATGAGAGATAATCATATCCAGGTAAAGTAATGTTATTTAGTCTACAAGTTTTCTGGAATATCATGTTACCATTCATCCGTCTGTCAATCCATCCATCTTATTCCGCTTATCTGGGGTCAGGTCGCGGGGGCAGCGGCTTAAGCAGAGAGACTCAGACTTCAACTCTCCCCAGTCACGTGGGCCAGCTCCTCTGGAGGAATCCTAAGACGTTCCCAGGCCAGCCAAGAGACAGTCTCTGCAGCGTGTCCTCGGTTTTCCCCTGGGTCTCTCTCCGGTGAGACGTTCCCGGAACACCTCACCAGGGAAGCGTCCAGGAGGCATCCTGACCAGGTGCCCGAGCCACCTCAACTGGCTCCTCTCGATGTGAAGGAGCAGCAGCTCTACTCTGGGACCTTCCCGGATGACAGAGCTTCTCACCCTATCGCTAAGGGAGAGCCCAGACACCCTGAGGAGGAAACTCATTTCACCCATTTGTATCCGTGATCTCCTTCTTTCGGCCACTACCCTAAGTTTGTGACCATAGACGAAGGTAGGAATGTAGACCAAACAGTAAATTGAGTGCTTCGCCTTTCGGTTCAGCGCTCTCTTTACCAAGACAGACCGGTACAGCGCCCGCATCACTGCAGATGCCCTACCAATCAGCCTATCGATCTCGCGCTCCATTTTTCCCTCATTCGTGAACAAGAACCCCAGAAACTTAAACTCCTCCACTTGAGGAAGGACCCCATCCCGACCCGGAGAAGGCACTCTAACCTTTTCCAGCTCAAGACCGTGGTCTTGGAGTTGGAGGTGCTGATTCTGATCCCAGCCGCTTCACACTCGGCTGCGAACCGCTCCAGCGAAAGCTGTAGATCATGTTCCAATGAAGCCAATAGGAGGACATCATCTGCAAAAAGCAGAGACCCAATCCTAAGGCCACCGAAATGGATCCCCTCATCAGCTTGGCTGCGCTTAGAAATCCTGTCCATAAAAGTTATGAACAGAATCGGTGACAAAGGGCAACTTTGGAGGAGTCCAACTCTCACCAGAAACGAGCCCGATTTACTGCCGGCAATGCGAACCAAACTCTGCAGCCGATGGTACAGGGACCTAACAGCCAGTATCAAGGGGCCTAGTACTCCATACTCCTGGAGTACCCCCTACAGGACTCCCCGAGGGACATGGTCAAAGGCCTTCTCAAAGTCCACAAAACACATGTAGACCAGTTGGGTGAACTCCCACGCACCCTCCAGGACCCTGCTGAGGGTGTAGAGCTGGTCCAGTGTTCCATGGCCAGGATGAAAACCGGCCATGGATCCGAGGTTCGACAATCCATCGGACCCTCCTCTCCAGAACCGTATATAGGAATAGACCTTACCAGGGAGGCTCAGGAGTGTGATCCCCCCGTAGTTGGAACACACCCTATGGTCCCCCTTTTTAAATAGAGCCAAACAGACTATCACAGACAGTACCAATGACGAGAGAAGACCAAATGATCAGAGGGAAAAGAGGAGAGTCAACAGCTAGAGATAAAGACAGAGAGAAAAAAGCAATAGTTTAATAGTGTATGGACGACAGTATGTGCATGGTGTTTGTGAGTTTGTGAGCAATCTAATTGTAAATTTAAAAAAATTGGGGAGGGGGTCACTGGTGGAGGGATAGAAATGGAAAAAGGGGGAAAGTGGGAGAGTCAAGTAAAGAAGAGAAAAGGGACCAACAGAATCAAGTGAAGAAAGATTGATCGAACTAAATTGTTTGGTTTTAAGGTTTACAGATAAAATTTAGCAAAACACAAAACATTAAACGCTGAGTGATTCGTTGTCATGTAAATGCAAACCGGAGACTTTTGAAAACGATGACGTCACTGCAAGCCACCTACGGACATGTTGGACTTGCGCACTCCGCCGTTCTACAGAAAAACAACAATGGCGGATCAGGTATGCTGTTACAGCTGATGCATCTTCTGAAGTTATTTGGTCTCTGTAAGCAAAACTTAGAGATCATCAGGCTTCTATGCGATCGCCAACGGAAACGCATAGAGTACGTGCGTCAAATAATCAATACGCCTTTATTTAAGTGGAGGAGAACTACAAGAAGACTGCCATTGTTAGTTATCACGAAATGTTTCTTTTCCGGGTTGTGAGGGGGAAACCTTGGAACACTGCATACACAGGGCTCACTGCCATCTAAAGGGCGGGGATATGTACTACATTTTTTCCATCACGCACCCTGTCATGTAAACGCAGTGCGTTTTAACCCTCGTATTCAAACAAAAACGGCAACGTTGTCGCATACAGACACTTAGATTTGTTGGTTTCCTGACAAAAACCTAGCTTTTAAGCATATTATATATTTTTTCATTAACATGGTAAGGGTTATTCCAGTTGCTTAATCAAGTTTAAAAGCAGTTTTGATGTTTATTAGCAGGCATTGCTCTGTTTAAAGATTCAAATTCTTTCAGGTTTCAAAAGGCTATCTGTAGTCTTGATGTCAGGTTTATTTCTTTTCCTGCCACCATGTGCAAACCACACCAACACTATGGGTTCTAAAACAGACCAGGAGCATGACACTGGTACCACCACCATACTTGACATGTGGTAGTGTCTGATGTGGAAGAAAGTATCTTTTTGCTTTAAATAACGATGAGGCCTAAGTCCTAATTAGCATTTTCTTGTATTTAAAAAAAATTAGGCCAGGATCATATAGGTGTCCCAAGCTGGGCAAAGCTCGAACTCTTGTCATTCCTAAAGCTTTATGGCATAAAAAGTGATTCAATATTATTCCCCTCACGTTGCCTGATGTCTAATCCCCCAAGGTTAACAAAACACCTCACACTACATAGCTAAAGGGAACTAGGTCAGAGGGCCTCCTAATCAAATCTGCTCCTCACTGACGTCTGTTTAAACATTCTGATTATCTTCTACACGACATATTCCCTTAAACATGAAAAAAGAAAATTCAATCAACCAGTAAAACCCTAAACATTTTTAATGACATTTATGCCTATGATAAGTGTGTGTTAACCTTCTGACAAAGATTGCATATAGGGTAGGTTTCATTGCAATATATTTATCTCCAGGTATATCTAAAAAAAAGAGTTACAATTTTGAAAGTTACAGCATCAGTTAAAAACAGAAGCTGCAATCACCCACAGTTGCAGATCAAATAAAGTAATATTTCAATACACTTAAAACCAAATTACTAGATTTTTTTTCTTAGTCGACTGCCTATGTAAATACTTGACTGTAACATTAAAAAGCACGTTATAAGCAAGGGTTAAAAAAACCCACCAAGTAAAAAAAAAAAAAAAACAGTAATAATTTGTGTGGTGCTTGCCTTCATGTATTATTGATGTTAAACATATAACTCATGGGTCTTAACTGTAACTGCATTAATCCGTATTTAAAGGTGTCATGACCTAGTATTATCTTGGATACTCACACTCTATTATAGTCTTTCAGGCCCTTCTAAAAAAGAAAAGTTGAAAAAAAGTGAAAAAAATAAACACAGAGCTCCTCAGACCCTTATTTCTGAAGGCATTATTGTCTCGCGAGATCTGATGCAATACTTTGGCTGCCGTGGACGGGCATTGTAATAATGCAAATGGAGGGCGCGTTGATTGGTGGCAGGAAGGAGGGGGGTTGACACCGCAGGTAACGCTTCAGCATATCTAACCCATATCTACTACTCAAGTCTCTGATTGTTGGAATGGCCCCTTTTTCCAAACGGAGCTTCGATGCCAACTTCGCCTGATATTGTCCCAAATTCTTAAAGGATTCCGGCGTAAAAAAAATAAATTATTTCCATGTTGATTCTGGCAGTCAACAACAGAGCAACTCACGAGTGCAATCCATTTCTGGCAGAAATGGTTTTAGCTGATTTAGCTGATTAAAATAAAAGGCTGACACGAATGTCTTCTTCGTGCATCATTGCGTGAAGAAACTTTGCATCCTCACGGTGGAGTTTGTACTTCGAATCGGTGATGTGTCGATCGCGAACGAACCGGCTCTAAGAGCTAACTCTCTGAAGTGAACGATGGGAGCCGGCTCGTCATTGGGAGACGTTTTTTTAAATTTTTTCTTTCCCCCCCCCGCTTGTTTTGGTACATTTGGTACACATCGTTTTGCATTAATTTTGGTAATAAATACACTTTAAGCAACATAAAATCTGAGGAGCCGAAAGATGGCTCTTTATGGTGAGCCAAACCAAAAGAACTGGAATTCCCATCACTAGAATTCAGTAATGGCGGCGCTCGACTGAATATGAGGGGGAGAGGAGCGAGGGGGAGAGGGGAGAGAGGTAGGGCGGGCTTCCTGCAGCATAGGCAGTTCTGCGATGTCTATATATGGTATATCCTGCGCTGACTTGACGTCAAGTCGGCCAGAAATTAAGACCACGTTTGAGTGCGCGTGCACGTTGGATGGTTGACGAACCCAAGGGTAAACAAACGCTTCACTTTTAAATATCGGCTTCCCGGGCAGTGTATAATCATTAGGCAATCATAACATACATTTTTTCTCATGGAAAAGTGAAAATTACAGGTCATGACTCCTTTAACATTCACATGTAGGGATTTCTTCTATGTTAGAAAAGTGCTCAAGAATAGCTATTGTGGTTTTACACTTTTGCAAAATGAAAGAGCACTGTCACTAGACAAGATAAACTTTATATAATATACATACAGTACAAAAGTTTTAGGCAGGTGTGAAAAATGCTGTAAACAAAGATTGCTTTCAAAAATGGAAGTGTTCATTTGTTTTCATCAATAAAACGTAGTGAATGAACAAAAGAGAAATCTTAATCAAAATAATATTTGGTTTGACCACCTTTTGCCTTCAAAACAGCATCAATACTTATAGTAACACTTGCACACAGTTTTTGAAGGACCTTAGTTGGTAGGTTGTTCTAAACATCTCGGAAAACTAGTGTAATGCAAGAAAATACTTCAGGGTCCCCCAAATAAAAGAGACTGAGTCCCAGAAGGTGTTTAAGCATTTAATTCAAACATGTCTGGCCAGAACATGGAGGGGACAGAGATTACTCTTACATCGCCCTCCCCAACCTTTCTGACTAACAGTTTAAATAGTATTCAGCAATCACTGTTGATCTCTCCATTACGTCTTCTCCAATCTTCATGTCCAGCTTCTGGAGAACTGGTTCATGCCAGTTTGATAGTAAACCATGAACCAGGCCATCCAGGTCAGAGTGTCCAGTTATTTTGCTGCCCTGGCGTCTGTCTGTCTGGTGATTTGACACATCTTTATCAGGAACATTATGCTGGAACAATAAGCTTGCTTCTCCTAACTTTGTCATCTTGCCCTAAATACATTCACTAGACAGAGAATATGTACTTAAATCCTAATTACATTGGAATATTCCCACAACACTAACCACAGATCTTCTGTGGATGTAGCCGTCCTCTAGTCCTTCTGTCTCTTCATGTAATCCCAGACACACTCGTTCATGGCTCTGTAGGGGCCATACCATCACTTCCAAGACTTCTTGTTATTCTTCACGCTGTCTTTATGCTGAAGATTGTTCTTAATGACTTTGGCTGTATGTTTGGGGTTGTTGTCGTCTATCCGTTCCGACGTAGACAGAGAAGTATAAACTATAGGCTTAACACCTCACACCCGGGTGCACTTTAAATTGAATGACATCCGTGAACCAGCATCAGAAACAGGTCAGGGGCTGTTAAAAAGGGGAGCAGTTCCTGTTTCGAGTGTAACAACTTTTCCCTTCCAAGACCGGGAGAGAAGGGAGAGAAGGGAAAGACCACCGCCAGACAAGGAGGACACACCGGAGCAAGCATCTGACGTTCACATGAAACACGATTATGAGTCGGAACCTGACCCAGCAGTCGATTTGGTGTTGGAGGAAAACGCATCTCTCGAGGAAGAAAATGGTCTGTTACGTCAATATGTCAACAGATTAAGGGTCTTACACAGAAGCAACGGTTCGGCATTCACCGTTTTGCTGCCTCTGACAAAGATTGTTGCATTTATCCGTTTCAAATTCACAGCAATGATGCGACAAAAAAAAACTTGATTTTAAAAAACAGGAACCTTATACTTTTGAACCTGAACTGAACCTGCAGGGTGACTTTTCCTTACGCTCTGGCATCGAGGCTTCTGGCTTTTCCTCATGGATCTGAAGCACTCGGAACAAACAGTGACCTCTCCAAACTGCTTGTTTGAAACTGAAACTAACATACATGTAAGGGTATTTCATTTCAGAAACACAAAATATCCATTACGTTAACTCTGATAACATTGTTAACGATTCTTCCTCACTGTGTTAATAAAGATCTAGCATGTGTCATCATTTAGTAGCTCAAAGTAGAAGCTTCTTAACTTACCTTCGTAGTTGTGTATATAGCTGGAGAGATACAACTTAAAACCCTTGTCATTTTTTGATGCTGGTGTCTTGGTTTTGGCCTGAATAATACAGTGTATGTCATTCAATGTTATCCTCGGCAGATCCTGCAGTGATCGCGTAAAAAACACCATAGCTAAACATATGGGATCAGAACGATATCAGCTTGAAATGAAACTGAAAATAAATATTGCCACTGAAAATAAAAATTGGCATTAAAAAAATATTATTGTATCTGAAAACATTAATTTTGAATCTAAAATAAATCTAGTGAAAAATTCTGTATTGAAAGTGAAAATGAAACTGAAAGGGAATTTGTTTTCTATGAAACTCATGTATATGCATTGAACAAATAACTCTCAATCAAGATTTCACACTTGTTTTGTTTTTTACAACGCCATTTTTTTTACAATGCCAATCCTTTTTAACAATGCCAATCTTTTTTTCAATACCAATCGTTTTTTTCAATGACTGTCCGAGACAAGACAGCGGGATCAACATTTTCTTTGCTACTAATGTGGTTTGTGGAAGGTAATAATCTGCAGTTGGCGACCTGATTTAGGCCAGTCTTTCTCTAGTGTTTTGAATCAAACATGTTTGATATAATCACAAGTCCTAGTGTAGTTGTAGTGACGTAAAACAACCAACAACCAATAAAGCCGTTCTCACAAATGCGGAAGCACGAAGCTACAGAGCCTGGCATGGGTCAGGTGGAGAAATAATTTTTGAGGTGTAAGAATCTGTACCCGTGGTTTAATAAGCAGGGTTACAGCTGCGATGATGGTGGGTTTGAGTCCCGTTCATAATATTGTCTTGCACCTTGCCACATATAAATTTTTTTTGGTTCCTGCGGGAAAGTTGGCTATAAACATAGGTGTCATATTTATAAATGACATTTTTGTAGCCACCTATGGAGCCTGGTAGGGTCTATACACAACAAATACAATATTTGTGTTGCATGGCTGAAAAATGGCCTAGAAATGTGCCATAAATTCCAAAGTGTATGCCAACCTTGCCCCCTGGAATACAGGCACAAACCAGCACTATCTGTGTATCTGCATGGAGCAAGTGGTACAGCATAAACACCTTGTATGAAAAAGATATGAGTTAACCAGTTACTTGTTGATAGTACCCACTTTGAATGCAAGTCTTTATTTGACATAACATCAATCTTGACAAAGAATGCTACAACATTCGCACATAAAGAAACTGTATAATGCTGAGCGTAATGGGAGGAATTTTAAAATAGCCTAAATGTAGTCTTTTAGTGTCCCAACAAGATTAAGTGTTTATACAATCTTTAGTCTGAGACTAACAAACTGTTAACCCAAGTCTTTAGATGTGAGCTGATAATCTGTTAGAGTCTTTTTAAAATCATTTTAAATTCTCTAGGTGTACAGAAAGCATAATGTGGTTTGTGGAATAATAATAATAATAAAAAAGATATAAACGGTTTCTTCTGTTTGCCATGGCAGTTGGTGAAGAAAAAAATTTCACTTTCATTTTTTTTTTCACTTACGGAAATTTTCACTAGATTTATTTCAGATTCTAAAGTTATATTTTCAGTTACAATAATATTTTTCAATGGCAATTTTTATTTTCTGTGCCAATATTTATTTTGAGTTTCGTTTCAAGCTGATATCATTCTGATCCCATATAAACACTAATGTTACAGTGCACCAGAAGTACTGCAGCTGGCTGAAAAGTCCGGAAACGTCAGACCAGAAGTTCACGGCATTTAGTGAATTGATGTACCGTCTTGTTCATGTCAAAACACAAATAAACCAACACATGTCCAAAATATGTTTCATAATCATATCAAGGTCATATTTTCAATGAAAGCTAAAGGAAATGTGTGTTGGCAATTTAAATATATTAATTGATTTTGAACAGTTTTGAATTGCTATTGATTTTGCATGTTTCACATTGCAATGAATCACTTTATGGCAAATCGGCACACCCCTAGTTACATCATGGTAAAACTGACTTTTTTAGTCCAAAGTCTCAGGAGAAAAGGCACACGGCAATTAGTTCTTGCAATATCCCCTGACATAGCCTTTTTTCTTCTTTTCGCTTGTCATCCCATTTTTCTTTAACTCATTTGGCAACATTATTCAGTGTTTTCTCTGTTGCAGAACTTAGCATTGCCAAAATTCAACATAAAGTATCAAGTTTAGCTCCTGTTGTTTCCTCTCTTCAACACTACATCTTTTATGTTTTCTCCCCACGTTTTGTGCTGTTGATATGCTACAGAGATGTCATTAATTCCCGACACAGTGTGAGTGAGAGCGCACACCAGAGGACAACAGGACTGATGCGTTCACAGCTCTGAATCTCTCAGATCCTTCAGCCAAAAGAAAAATATCCCCATGGACTCTTCCTCTTGCACATATGTTTGTGTAAAGATGATACAGAGCAAAACGCAGAAGGCAAACTGAAATTATAGGTGTTGTTTCAGATTTTACTCTTTTGGGAAAAACTGACAGCCAGCTCATCACACTTAATGAAAGTGATACCCAGGATTTTTGGATATCTAGGAGTACCACAGACCCTGAAATCCTCAAAAAGCCAAAGTAAGGAGAATAAATTTACTCTCTTGTGCTTTCAAGATTAGAAAGATATATCCCTATTGTTGCCTCTAAAAAACAGAGAATGGCAAAACAAAATGGCAAAGGACGTAGTGGAAAAAATAATGGAATTCATTCTGTAAAGCTAACAAAAGAGAAAAACGCAATTTAATTATCCCAGTGTATATAAAAAAGAATACTATGCTAAAAAAGTTTCATAAATTGCGTAGGTGAATGTTGAAATCTAACGGTTTTGCCAGAGATAGGTAGGTTTTGGCTATTAATAATTATGAATTGCTTAGGGCAATTATTAACAGGATTAATAATTTTATGTAAAAAATTACCAAGTTTGGAGCACCACCTGGAATCTAGGAATATCAATAGCCAAATTGTTCAGTCTCAGTTTATGTTTATGATTACCTGCCGGGTAAAGCTGAGATAATTAAACAATAGATGAAGGAATAAGTTCTTGCCGTTCTTTGAACAGCAAGTTACTACACATGTAGGTAAAATAACAAAACAGTTTTCCAAAATACAGGAGTTTTTTACAAAAATAATTCAACTTCGAGTTAAAATGCTTTAATCAACAAACTCACTAAGCTATTAACACACAACTAAACCACTAAGAAAAAGAAAAATAATTGTTGTGAGAATGAGCGAGTTTTTGTCTGGTTCCCATAACCATCAATAATTAATATCAATAATTTAATATTAATATAATTATTGATGAAGTTCAAGTTTAATTTATTAATATTAGGGGCGCCACTTCTGTCTTAGAAGACCAGACATCCAGTCTCTTCTTGAAGTTCTAAATTCACACACCGTAGCCAATAATTGTACACATATACTCCATTTAAACACAGACCACTTCTCTTTAAGCTTAGGGTAATTTATTAAGAAAATAGATAAACCTTACAGCCAAAACATTTCGTTAATAATTATATATTATAATATATATATTATATATATTATCGGTCCACACTGTAAAAAAGAGTGGCCCTTCACCCAATGACTGAATTTCTCACAAACACTCCACTTGAGTGCCAGAAATTCTAGACGGTGAGCAGGATATCTCTTTTGTGAACCGGACAGACTCTTGCTCGCAAAGGCGATTGGACGTGCTTTACCTTCCCCTTCTGGTATCTGAGAGAAAACTGCCCCAAGACCATCAAGAGAGGCATCAATGGATAAGATTAGAGGCTTAGAGAAGTCTGGATGAGTGAGGACTGCATCCAATCCGCAGGCTTGAGCCTTCTGAAGACACCGGGATTTTGTTTTACTTTACCAGTGTTCCCTCTCCATTTCTGCCCAGCTGTTAGAGCGAACAGCGGCTTTGCTATAGCAGAACAGTGAGGTATGAAATGCTGGTAATAAAATACCATCCCCAGAAACGACTTCACTCTGCGAACTGAAGGAGTACAGCCGTCACATTCCATCAGGTCCCTCTTTGACACATTAACTATGACCCCCACCTTTTCCGGATCAACAGCAAAACCATCACTGTTGACGATTGTGCCCTAGAAACTTTACAGATCGCTGCAACAAATGGCACTTTTTGGGACTCAACTTCAGGTTGTGTTCTCTGAGTCTCTGAAAAACAACCTCCAGCCTTTTTAGGGCCTCTTGTTCAGACTAGGCAAAGTCCAGGAGGTCATCCAGGTAGCACATCAGACTACTAAAGTTTAAATCACCGAAGATGCTTAACATCATTCTCATGAATGATGCCGGACTGTTGCAAAGCCCCTGTGGCATTCTGTTATATTCATGAAGACCCAAAGGTGTTGTAAAGGCAGTATATTGTTTATCTTCTTCATGCATGGGTAGGTTATAAAAACCTGAAGTGAGGTCCATGGTGCTGAAAACCATATTTCCACCAAGGGCTGCCAAACAGTCCGACTGATGAGGTAGAGCATCCTTAATGGTCCTTGCATTTAGCCATTGGAAATCTGTGCACAGCCGAAGGTCACCATTTTTCTTCCAAACCATCACAAGTGGGGAGGCGTACTCACTTACAGACTTGCATATGATCCCTTGCTCTTCCATTTCGGTGAGAACTTGCCGCAACCTTTGGTACTGTGCAGGTGGCACTCTGCGATATGGAGGGCGGAAGGGGCGGTCGTCTGTGAGTCGGATCCTATGGACAAAATCTTTGGCTTCTCCACAGTCTAGGTGGTGCTTTGAGAAAAAATCATGATACTGTTCCAGAAGTGTAACCAGCTGGGCTTTTGTGGATGGGCTCACCTCACAATAGTCAATATCAACATCTCCCAAACCACACTTCTTAAGTCGCTGTTTGAGATCAGTGTTGTCGCTGAGTTTGGCTTGGGTGAACTTAACTGAATCATTCTCTCTTTAGCAAGAACCTTGGAACAACGAGATGTCTTCAACTGCAAAACACGGAGAGACGTCTGCTATTTTGGAATTCTTTCTCAGGGTGAGCGGTTTATCTGTGATGTTGGTAACTTTCATGGGAGTCCAGCCATCTCCCCACAGAGGCGTGATCACTCACCCAACCATGATGCCTCGAGGGACACACCTGGATGTGGCCGACTCTACCATGACTGTGCTCCCGGGTGACCTTGGTACATTACTGGGCAGCCTCCCCCATAGCAGATATTCTTGTCTAGGGAGGAGAGTCACGGCTTGAGTCAACTTCACCGTACCCACCTTTTCAGGAACATCTGCACCACTCCACCTCGTGAGGCTAGCCATCATCTCCAAAAACTGCTCACCTTCAGAAGACTCCTGTGTATTACATGAGATTAGCGTCCAATAGTTGTTGTCATTTTTCAGCTGATGCAACACATATTTCAACATATTAGTGCCCACAATGATCTCATCTTTCTGGCCAGGCACCACCAAAACTGGGACTATGCATTTCACCCCATACAAACTCAGTTCCACATCATACATGCCTTTGGGGCTCACCTGTACGCCTCCACAACCAACGAGGATGATGCGCTCTGTGGGTTCTTGCCGGTGAGTCAAGATGTCCTTTGACGTGAGTCTCCGCTCTGCTTCTTCACTGATCGTGCAAGCCATTGATCCTGTATCCAGCAATCCTTGCAACTGGGCAGAACCATTGATTATCACTCGGGCATGGAATAATTCACCAAACGGCTCAACAGTGTGAATGTTCTGTACAATTACTTTACAGTTATCTGACATTACTTTGCAAACGTTCATATACATCTTTTAATTATTCGTTACCTCCGAGGGTTGATGTTTCATCGCACACACATCCCCTCGCCAAATGCAGGCCATCTAGTTTAAATGTGCTTCACCTTGCTGATCCCGGAGCTGTGTCTGGACCTGCTGTGATGTGGCATTTAAACTGGGCCCACGTTGCTGGCAGTATCTCTTCCAGTGACCTGGATTAAAACAGCCCATGCACAGATTCTCCTGCCTACAGTGCGCCGTTGTTGAATGTGCGATGGACTGCATCTCCTCTGAAGAACTTTTGCTGCCCCCTTGCTTGGTGATGCAACTGCTACTGTCTGAGCCTTCTGCTCGAGCACACGATCCAACAGTCTAATGAGAGACTGAATGCAAACACTCTCCGTCTGAGAGGAGGATGATGGCTCCACGGCGGTCTGGTAGCAGGTAAGCTCACTGGTGTCCTCACTATTAATGGCCTCTGTTGTGGATGTCTGGGCATGAGCGCCAACATGCTTTGGTCGAACTGATCTGACTTGGGACTTTGTTCTAGCCTCTCTCTGATGTTCAATCTCCTGAATCTCATTTGCTGTCCACTTCTCTACTGTTTTGTACTTAAGGACGCTTGCTAGAGCTGGGTCAGGACAGTGTTTCACCAGCATCATTGTAACTTCATGGGCGGGGTCTTCAATATTCCTCCCCTGCCTCCTAAGACACTCCTCCGTGACATCCACAGCTTTGTTCAAGCGAATCCAGTAGTCCATTGGGCTTTCTCCAGTCAGAGGGAGCGTGTTATAAAAATCAGCTAAAGGCATTGAAGAGTAAGTTACTTCACTGAAAATGTTGCTTGAGTATATCAAAGATGAGTTTGGGATTCTCAGCAGGCTGTAAAGATGGAATGCTGCGCAGGGTAACTTTGACAATGTCTCTAGCCTTTCCCATCAGTTTGGACATAATTTCTTGAGAATGCTCTTGCAGTGGAACACCCCTCTTTTTCATGTAAACATCCATAATCTCCTCCCACTCATGCACTGTGTGCTTGTCAGTCCCATCACCCCTGAAATAGGAAGGCTCTTTGACATCCGTCTTCATCACTAACTTAACTCCAGTCATGTTTAAGTCAGAATGTCCTTGGCCCATATTCAGACTATGTGTGGGATTGAAGTGGCTATCTTGACTACCAGCAGATTTATGCAGTTGACTTGCAATGTTTTCGCCTATCTGGTGAGCTAACTGGGTAATGAGATGCCCTAGGTCTGTAGTGTTTACCCCACGACTAGGAGGCTCATCAGTGTGCATGTGAGTGAAAGAGGATACAGGTTGACCAACTGTACTGACACCCCTCCCTATGCCTAAAGAAATTCTCAGACTAGGCATGTGCTGTGTAGGTGTGGGTAGATCATTGATCATGTATGTGGAAGATGATACTGGGTTTCCTATTGTAAGAGCACCCCTAACTGGAGTTGATTCCATCCCCTTCAATAGCTTGCCCCGCCCCATGCACACTACATCAGCACCCTCATTAAAGCTAAGAGGCCTTTCCATATCTTTACCCTCAGAATTTTTAACTGGAATTGTCTAATCCAGTGTTAATGAAATGTGAGTTGATAGTTGAAACAAATATACGAGAATAACTCAGGATGAAATTCAACAAGCTGGGATAGAAGCATTCGCTAGACAGTTTTTGTGTAATTATACTTGATACAACGTCAGTGTCTCAATGATGTTCTACTGCAGCAACCACCGGCGATCACTCTGGCGATGATCTGAAGCGAAGCAATCCAGGTCACGGCACCAATGTAGCCGGTCAACAGTCCCGGCCACACTGCGTTGTGTTCTGGTGCGAGACTTCTGAGAGATGACGCTGATTATGACTTTATCTGAGCAGTTTTATTACACCCTTAACAAAAGTGACAAAGAGCACAATTGGAGACTGTCTTCAAACAACAGATCCAGAGCAAACCTTCCCCAGCCAAGCAAAATGCAGACTGCTTGATTTGTATTAATTCAAAAAGTGATAAAATTACTTAAAAAATAAAACTGTAGCATCAAACTAATGCATTTCTTACATTCTAACATTACATGCTATTAAACATCAATTGAAATGCACATTAAATCTACAATAACAAAAACTGGACACACTAAAATACATGTCCCTTTCCACATGTCAGAAGACTTTTTAACATAAGCTCTTTAATGTACAAACTATTTTCTAAGAATATTTTTGTAAGTACATACCCTAACAAAAGTGACAAAGAGCACAATTTGAGACTGTCTTCAAACAAATGATCCGGAGCAATCCTAACATATAAAAGAAATAAACTGAAATACATAGGCTGCTGGACATGAAGACAAAATGGGGGGCACTAGCATACATATGTAAAACAAACATGAGCTAGTTAGCCATCTTGTGCTCTCAAAGTTCACTTTAGAAAAAAAAAACCAGTTACTTAAAACAACACTTTTCACAAACCCTCATCATAGTGTTCATGTAAGAATCAACTTAAATGACATTACAACACTGAAATCTCTCTTTTACAATCGAGCAGCGCAAAGCACGTACCTTCCCCCGCCAAGCAAAATGCAGACTGGAGGAATGACGCACATCGCGCAAGATATACTTTTCAGCCACTAGAGGGCGCTCCAACAAAAGGAATAAAACTCCCAATACCATCTCACTATGAAACTACAGCGAAATAAAGGATTTTGGTGAAATAAACACACCAAACCCTCAAAACAAAGTCACATATGACTGAAAACAAAGAAAATAATTAAAAACATGTTAGTCCTATTCTTTTCCTTGTTACACAATAACCAATAAATTGATAGTGATGTCCCAGTTCAGTATGAATATGTTTGCTTAAAGACCAAGGCTTGTATTGAAGAGTTTTGGGAATGAAGCTAAAGTAGTTTTAAACTAATTGTGGTTAGTTTAAGACTAATCAACACCTTCTGGTTTGTTTTCAAACCACCAATTCACAATGCAAAGCAGAAGTGAAGAAAAAAAAACATTTGGAAGTAGTAATGCTTCATTAAACCATTTGCTGAATTAGAAGTCAATATCTTTTGGAGAATTGATTCTATTTAAAGGATCGTCACCGCAGTGATGATCTTATTTAGTATTTTTTATACTAAGAAGGCGATTTCTAAAATTACTTAAAAGATTAGTTGTGGTGTTCAAACTATCTGTTTTTTAAAGCCAATCTCTATTTTGAATACCATCAATGGCAGTCTTTATTGTTCATGAAGCAGAGCAGTCAAAGGCGGACCCATGTGGTTTGCTCGAGCATGTAGCTTACAGCTAACTCACGTAGAGCTGCTTAAAGCCGCTCTGGTTCATTTACTAAACACCAAACAAAGAAAAGAAAAACTCCTGTGGAATTGAATCACTCAGGTTGCAGGATATAAAACGACTTTCCATTGGAAGGCTCGAAAATCACTGTTTAAACTTCCAGGCCGAACAATCTGTTTGTACCTGTAGAGGGGTGGAAAACAAGTAAAGTCTGATTTAAGCACTAATCAATGTACAAAGACAGAAAATAGGCACCCCAACATACATTTTTCAGTTTTATTCTTAAAGGCAGGGTATACGATTTAATTTTAAAACACTTTTTTTTAAACTTCAAAAAATGCTCTTCATATACCAGTGGCAACCTATAAGTTAGGAGTTCTTAAACTTGACAGAGTAATTTTCATTCTTTCTACAGCGAGAAACCCTGGAAAAACCTCATCCAATCAACTTCCACGGTCCATTCAAGATAATAGGCTTGTAAGCAAAGCTTCCGTGTTCCAGCACCTCCCCCTCTGTGCGTCCCCTTTGTGTGCATGCAAGGCTCATTCTAGCCTGTAAACAGGAAGTGAGCTCATGCTAAAATGAACCCAAAAACGCAAAGCTGTTGTGGAAAAAGCAACGAGAAAGAAGAAAGCCGACAAAGAGCGTGCTTAAAGCCGAATCTGCATCGGAGCTGATGCATTTACAAGGTGGCATCAACTCAAGGAAGATAAGGGCTTGCTAACGGATGCATTGGTTGCTGATTTTCTCCTGGACAGGTAAGATCACGTTATATTTTGTGACTTTGGTTGAAATGGCGGAGTGAAATGTGAAGTGAAGTGGCAGGGACCCAACGAGACCATGCTGGCTGCGCGTGCCTGTGTTATTGAGGCGTGGCTTAGTGGGAGAGCATGAAGCAAGGGGTGAGACTTTTTATTCGTCAATAACGCCCTCTCAAGGAGCGCTCCCACAATCGTGTACCCTGCCTTTAATATTTCATTCTAAGTCATTTAGTGTTGTTTCGGGTTTTCGGTGCAGTTCAACTTCCGACCGCTAGAGGGTGCTTCTCACACTGCTGGCACGGAGTAGGTCTAGGGGCACACAGACAAAGAATAAATCTTCGTCTTGAATGCTGAAAGAAGCTCAACGTCTGTGTCTCATGTTTCTGTGTCCACAGGCCAGTAAATATGTCTTGTAATGCATATGTGGTTGGTTATCAGTAGATGAACAGGTTGTTAAATCAGTAATCAACTAAGAAGTCGATTGATGCAGTTTCTGATGAGTGTTTTGTGCAAAACCGGACTGTTATGCTATCCTAACTAATGCTAACAGACCTGGGCCTTGCGTGTTGAGTTCACTGAGGGAGAGCTAAAGACTGCTGAGTTCACTTTGGATCAGTTTTGCTGCATAATTACTGAAGTGGTTTCATACTAATGACATTGTTTTGGTCATTATTTGTGGCAGAATGGACATTTATTTAATGGTTTATTGCCAAAAGCAGAAATACTATAAGTTAATGTGATTCAGTGTGTCAGTAATGGCTGCCTATGTCTAAAGCTTAGAGAGACATGCCATTAAAGGAGCATTGCTCAATTTCTTTTCTGTTATGTAGCTAGGAAGTAAATTTAGTTGTGTAAAGAGATGTTATTTTGTTAAAACAATGGAAATATCCAGGTTAAACTGGTTAAATGTAAAAATACATTTCATATGCTGAATAACAAGAGTAAAATGGTTAAAAACTGTTAAGAGCTAAAAAATAAATTCATATTTTGTTTATCAACAATCTAAAAAGGTCTTAGACTGGGTATTTAAGTTCAGTATTTTCTAAAATGCTATGTAATGATTTATAGAACTAAAGCCATATGGGAAGATTTTGTCTGTCAAATTCAGCTAAATTGGGCATGTTTAAAGATTTTCTGTCCCGTTTAAAGGGTTAATATGAGCAATTTTGTAAATGTGACTGAATCTAAGATATATCCACTACAGTTACTTTGTGATACCTGAAGTATTGAATATGAAGTATTGTATATGAAATTTGTGCTCTTAGTTATGTTAAGAATAAATCTTCGTCTTAAATGCTGAAAGAAGCTCAACGTGTGTGTCTCATGTTTCTGTGTCACAGTATCATCGTTGAGAGGACAACAGTTAAATTACCCTCAGCCATCCCGGGTTGACCAGTAACATACCCAAACAATGAATGAAATCTTACACAAGGTAACAAATCACAGTGAAACAAACAACCCTTAAATCTTTATTAACCTAAACTAATCTCGCCTCTGCCCAGACAGACCTTATTGAACAGTTAAAGTTCACCAGGTTGCTCCGTTGATGATTGGGAAAGCTAAACAACAATAGCTGCGATCATTTAGCAGTGGGAGGCCATATGGCTGTTGGATCGTGGGTAGCAGCCTTTAGCTGGGACGTCTGGTCGTCCTCTCTGGCTTGGCTAAACAGCGATCAGCTCCACCCTTCCTTCACTGACAGTACCTTTTGCCGCAGCTTTCCAGCACAGCATTCATCCCACATAGGCTTTGTCGCGTTGGGTGTAATGGTTCATGGCAGCGTCTGTAATTCACAAAGCTTCTGTTGGCTCCTGTTGGAGCTAGAATGTGGATTAGCACCACCCGATGGCTGTGTGTTTCCCAACATAACGTTCTACAACTGGCAGTTGTAAATCCCTCAGGCGTCAACCCCCATTGATACGTGGATTGCCTCTTAATTGATAAAGAAACTTGAGTCTTAAGATGAGGCGTTGTATCTCTCGAAACTGCTGTGTTCTTGCTGCAAACCTTTCATAATCCTTGTCCAATGTTGACTCGAAGCTCTGCCAGGGAACAACCAACCGATCGTCCCGTAAATTTTTCTTATATGCCCTCTAAGCCAGATATAATCTGTACACATGACTGTTTGCTACTTCTACTGGAAACTAAACTCATTCCTGGTCCTAATAAGGAATATTTCCTGTGTGTCTCGTCATTAAACAGTTCTGGGATCTCATTTATAAAGTATGCTTATGCACAAAACAGTGTCTGAAAACTGTTTAAGGAAAGGCAAGCCAATTTTATTTTTATATCAACCTTTCAACAACAAGGTGATTTAAGGTGCTTTACATGATTAAGAGGTAAAATAAAAATAGCAATAAAAACAGCAATAAAGCAAGAAGCATACACAGACACGTCAAGGCATTACAAAGCATATCATGTAAAAATAGAAAGAAGTATACACAAAACAGGGGGGGGGGTGGTGTGCTCTACTTTCCTGGTTCTAGTGAAGACGCGAGCAGCAACATTCTGGATCAGCTGCAGCTGTCTGACTTTTTAGGCAGACCTGTGAGAACGCTGTTGCAGTAATCAATCCGACTAAAGATAAACACATGGATGAGTTTTTCGAGGTCCTGTTGCGACACCAGTCCTTTAATCCTAGAAATGTTCTTCAGGTGATAGAAGGCTGACCTTGTTATTGCCTTTATGTGACCCTGGAGGTTCAGGTCTGAGTCCATTACTGCAAAAAGTTTGGGCCTATTCAGTAGTTTCTAGCTGTATTAACTGAAGCTGTGTGCTGACTGTTGATCATTCCTTATTGGGTAAAAGTAATTCTGTTTTGTTTCTGTTCAGATGGAGAAAGTTATGGCGCATCCATCCATTGATTTCCTCGATGCATTTACTTAGGGTTTGGATGGGTTCAAAGTCACCTTGTGACATCGTAAGGTAGAGCTGAGTATCATCTACATTGTTATGGTAGCTAATCTTATTGGTTGTTATATTCTGGGCTAGTGGGAGGATGTAGATATTAAATCAGAGGGGCCCCAAGATGGAGCCCTGGGGCACCCCACATGTGATTTCTGTTCGTTCTGATAAAAAGTTTCCTATTGAAACAAAGAAGTCCCTGTTCTTTAGGCAAGACTCGAACCAGCCAAGTACTGTACCAGAGAGTCCAACCCAGCTCTCCAGTCGTTCCAATAGTATATCATGATCAACAGTGTCAAATGCTGCCCTGAGGTCCAACAGAACCAGCACTGTGCTTCTACCACAGTCTGTATTTATGCGGATGTCATTGAAAACTTTAACAAGGGCAGTCTCAGTGCTGTGGTGAGCACGGAAGCCAGACTGAAAAACATCAAAGCGGATGGTCATTGTTATGAAGCTATTCAACTGCTGAAACGCATCTTTTTCAATAATTTACTGACTAATGGAAGATTAGAGATTGCCCTGTAGTTCTGCATTAACGTGGTGTCTAGATTATTCTTTTTTAGCAGTGGTTTAATAACTGCTGTTTTTAAAGCATGGGGGAAGAGATCTGACAGGAGGGATGAGTTAACTATTTTAATCAGATCAGACCCAATGACAGGGAAAACTTTAAGGAAGCTGTGGGTAGGATATCAAGACAGCAAGAGGATGAGCTTAATTGGTTAATGATTTATTCTAGGTTTATTATGGTTTAATTAATGGAATTCTGACTTTTTTCTACATTGGTGTAAGCTGGGTATAACATTGGTAGTCGGGTTGGTGCTGCGGTACAGACTGACCGTGTAATTGCTTGAATCCTTTCAGTGAAAAAGCTGGCAAATTCATTGCAGGCCCTGGTAGAATTTAGTTCAGGGGCTACTGTCACTGGAGGATTAGTTAGTCTTTCCACTGTTGCAAACAGTAGTTAGTTAGAACTCTAGGCAAAACAGGGCCTTGCAGAAATCTCTGGAGGGGCAGGTGCTCAACTTTAAAAAAGGGACACATGGAGCGAGATTTTAAAACATCTTACAACATTACTTAAGAGCAACTCACTCCCCCTACCAGAGTCTTAGGCCATGTGCACACGTAGCCGGGGTTTTTTCAAAACGAATATTCTCACCACCTTGTTTTAAAAAAAATCTCCGTCCACACCTAACCGCATAAGTGCATTAAGCACATTCTCAGACATTCCAAACCTGTAGGGGGCAGTAGTTCCCCCAAATCCTATCCACTCAAGAGTAACTTTCTATGTTCTAACTTCTACATAGAGCAGTAATTGAGCTTGTAAAAACAAGCAAGCAAGAAGCGCTTGGACAATCGGTGATGCCAACACATCTCTGAGGGCATAAATGCTGTTTCTGAGTGTAAACACCAGTTGCGCAAGTGATGTTGGAGCATTTTTGTCGCGGAAAGTGACGTTGCGGAGCCGAAAACTCAGGTTATTTCTGTCCACACGCAAACGCTTAAAACGGAGAAAACACAAATCTCCGCTTTGGCCGGAGTTTTTAGAAATGTTTTGTGTAAATGAGGCCAAACCGCAGAGAAATATCATTTTCCCTTCGTGTAAATGGGGCCTTACTCCTCCGCCTACATCTCCAATTTAAAAAATGCACCAAAAGGAGGCGGACCAGCAAAAGCGCAGGGGGAAATGGCGTGGACTGGGCTGTAATTGACATCTTGACAGTGGCGCCTCTGCAGTGGCACAGATACAGACAACAAGAAAGATGGAGAGCAATAGAGATGTGAGATCCTTTGCGATCTCAGAGCGATCTTTTGAGGTGGAGGATTTCTCTTCACCTACTTCACCAGAGGGAAAGAGAGGAAGATTCTGTGGAGAAGGCGTGGACGGAGACTTGGGTTCTTTCATGCCCCATAGTGACAGGGTGGCTGACGTCAGCCCTTACTGCAAAGCAAATAGCAATGCCCAATTCAAATTTAAATGCAGCGCAACACTGACGGTTTTAGGCAGAAAATGGAGGGAGAGAGAGAGAAAGAGAGAGAGAGAGAAAGAGAGAGAGAGAATTACCTCTTTCATTGCCAAACAAAGCTACTTTACAAAGGATTGAAATTAACTTTTGTTACTGGCCAAATACTTATTTTCTGCACCATTATGCTAAAAAATTATTTAAAAATCATACAATGTGATTTCCAGGATTTTCTTTTACATTCTGTTTCACAGTAAAAGTGTACCTAGGATGAGAATTACAGGCCACATGTTTTTAAGTGGGAAAACTTGAACAATCTGTGGCTGCCAATTGCTCTGAGATTAGAGTAGAGGATGTAATGTCTGACTTGTTGAACTCTATTTAAATACTGTCCTTGAATTCTTTAACTTAACTTTTTAATAATAAAAACTTAACTTTTTAATAAAAGCTGCTATTATTCCTTCCAGTTAATGTTGTGAGTGATAACGACTAGCCCCAAATATGCAATAAACCTCGGGTATATGAGAGAAGACCAGATGATGATAGGTTTTTAGGGTTCCTGGGTGTAGACAACCTTTTCGGTCATCAGGATCACTGAGTTTATAGACCCTCCTTGTACTATAAACTCACAGACACATTTACACAATTGTGCTTAAAGGCATGGAGGAGAAAAACAATAAAATATCTGAAGTGAAGGCATGCTGTTGAAACTGAATGACCTTTGCTGTGGTGAACAGATCAGAACAGATTAAATGCCCAGCAAATTAATTGATAGCGTCTTTTTTTTATGTCCAAGCCTACTTTTGATTATTTGCAACAGATATCTCCCTTTACAGAGCAAAAAACGTCTTAGTTTTTGTTTTACTTTAGCTTTTCTGGGTGGGACAACAAACATAGCATTGATATAAAATCGGACACAAAGCTATGAAAAAGTCATGTTTTTAATTACAGCTGCATGTAGTCGATTATCTTGAAGGTGCTTTTAGGGTTGAAAGAATACATTCAACTCATGATATGAGTGATATTGATACTGATCATGAGACATGACAAAAACAATCATGAGTAAATGTTTCACTTCAATCAGGGCAGTATATTTGAGTCTATGTTAAAAGGTCCATATGACTTTGTTTTTAAATTAGTATTTTTAAATGGGTTCTTTTTTCCCCCAATTAGAAGTTTTACAAGTGGAGCACTACAGCGTTGCTATAGTACTCCACTAATTAATATATATATATATATATATATATATATATATATATATATATATATATATATATATATATATATATATATATATATATATATATATATATATGAAATCTTTATTATGAATTGCTGTGGGTTTTAGTTTTTGATGTTATAGACACGGAGACAGAAAATAAAGGGGAAGAAAGAAGGTGAAGAAGAGAGGTAGGAAACAAAAAGTCAAGAGAGAGGGTGAGTTTAAAATAAAAGAGAGGAAGAGGAACAACGAGAACAAGAAAACATCAAAGTCTGCCTCCATACCCACTGGACAGCATAGAGGGGAAAAAACCACGAAAAAGGAACATCGACAAAACAAACAATGTGAACTAAGAACTACACAACCACATCACACAAAAATGGATATAAAGATACAACAATGAAAAGTTCATGGTACTGATTAATCACGATCTAGTCATGATAACCTCAGCCCAAGAATGCATCTGTAAATACTGGAGACCCCACATCTATGTGTGTGTGAGCATGCTGGTGCACATAAGGTTTCTCCATACGAATGTAAGATAGCTGGTGTGAGGAGCTATTGATCCGTCTCCCAGGAATCGACTCAGACATGAAGATGATCGGGGCCACAGACGTCCAAAGGACCCCCAGAGCCCAGGAGCCCCAGGCGGACAAGCGCAGGGCCGACCACCTCCCCCAAGAGAGAGAGCAGAGGAGAACCCCAGGGGAACATCCAGCAGCTACGATGCAGGGGCCAGGGGGGCCGCAGTGGCGAACCCACGTGCTCCGCCGGCAACCGACTACGCCAGGGCGGGACCAGCCATGGACCCGGAGAGCGGGGCCCATGGGCGCCCCACCCCCCAGCAGGGACCCGACCAAGGATCGGCAAACGACGGGCCCCCACTGCGTGGACGACGGCCTACTAAATTGGTTCTAAGGCTAATTAAACATGATGCCCCCCTTTTGCATCTCCATGACAAAAATAAAGGTTTCATTTGTTTCAGTATTTGTTTTAAACACTCATTGTTCAGTGTAGAACTACATGTGAAAGTCAAACAGATTTATTAAACATTGAGTGTCAGTCAGTTTTATTTATAAAGCACTTTATAAGAGTGTTTTAGAGTACGGCAAAGCAATTTTTTTTGTATTTCACACTTTCAACAACAAGGTAATTCAAGGTGCTTTACATGATTAAGGGGTAAAAGAAAAATAGCAGTAAAACACAGACAAACCATATAAAGTAAAAACCGCAATAAAGCAAGAAGCATACACAGAACATATGATACGTCAAAGCATTACTCAAAGGCAGCTCTAAACAGAGTTTTGATTTAAAAGAACTCAGTGTTTCAGCAGGTTTGCATTTCTCTGGAAGTTTGTTCCAGATTAGAGGAGCATAGAAATTGAAAGCTGCTTCTCCATGTTTGGTTCTAATTCTAGGGATGTTGAGTAGACTGGAATTAGAGGACCTGGGTGTTCTGGTGGTTAGAGTAACAGTAGATATGCAACATACTTTGGTGCTAAGCCACTCAATTTATAAACTAGTAAACATATTTTGAAGTCTATTCTCTGAGCTACAAGGAGCCAGTGTAAGGACTTTAGAAATGGGGGGATGTGCTCTACTTTCCTGATTCTAGTGAGGACGCGACAGCAGCTGTCTAATTGAATTTTTAGGCAGACCTGTGAGAGCGCTGTTGCAGAATCAATCAGACTAAAGATGAAGGAAGAACAAATCAGATTATCAATATTAACTAGGGTAAAAAACCAGTAAGTAGACGTGGGTCTTTGAGAGTTTCCTGAAATGATCGATGATCTGAACAGATCTAACGTGGAGTGGTATGTTTTTCTAGGCAGGCAAACCGTCCTCATACATACATTCCTACATATATACATACATGCACATATATATATCTGGTGTCTCATCTTACCCTCGACTATACCCCATAGATCTGTAAAGGGTTCTGTGTTGGACAGTTTGCTGGCAAATCAAGCACTGTAACATTATGGTCACTGAACCAGCTTTTGGCACCTCTGGCGGTGTGGGCAGGTGCCAAGTCCACCTAGAAATTAAATCAGCATCTTTATAAACCTTGTCAGCAGACAAAAGCATGAAGTGCTCTAACATTGCTGGTAGATGGCCATGTTGAGTATGGATTTCGGAAAACACAATGGACCAACACCAGCAGGTGACATGGTATCCCATATCATCACTGACTGAAAACTTCACACTAGACTTTAAGCAATTTGGATTTTGTTCCTTTCACAATAAAAATGCAAATTATTTTTTGATCTGAAAGGAGTACTTGGACCACTGAACAAAAGTCTAGTTATTTTTCTCCTTTGCCCAAGTATGACACATTTGCTGCCAATGCATAGGATTCCTCTGCGAGTTGTTGGATCTTGATGTGATTACTCCAGCCTCTAGCCAAAAATTCTTAGTTGGGTTTTGCTTTACAATCCTCTTAGGGCTACAGTTATCCAAACATGTTTTCCTTCCACTCAACTTTCTACTATACAGCATTCTTAACATCCAGCTTCTTTAGCCTTGACCTTTTATGGCTCACCTTTCTTGTGGAGGGTGTCAATAATTGTTTTCTGCATATCTATCAAGTCAGCGTTCTTCCCCATGATTATGTAGCCAACTGACCCAGACTGAGAGACAACTTAGAGACTCAGGAACCCTTTTCAGGTGTTTTGAGTTAACTGGCTGATTAAGGTATGATACCATGAGTTTCCAGAATTTAATATTTTTACAACATTTTGGAACCTCTTTTTGGGCTGCACAGTGGCGCAGTTGGTAGCACTGTTGCCTTGCAGCAAGAAGGTCCTGGGCTCAAATCCCAGCCTGAGGTTTGCATGTTCTCGCTGTGCATGCATGGGTTTTCTCTGGGTACTCCAGCTTCCTCTCACAGTCCAAAAACATGACTGTTAGGTGAATTGGTCTCTCTAAATTGCCCTTAGGTATGCGTGTCTCTGTGTTGCCCTGCGATGGACTGGCGACCTGTCCAGGGTAAGTACCCCGCCTCTCGCCCCATGACAGCTGGAGATAGGAAAATCTCCTCCCCACTCTTGCTGTCTGTGTCAGATGTTTAGTTACTACTAAACTTTTGACAACTAGCCTCCTTTACTGATAATGGTACATGAAATAAATGTAGCATTTTTGTAGCTTTGGAGGCTTGGGTGTCGGAATTGGAGCCCTGGCTCCTCACTGTTGAAAAACCAACAGATAATCGAGGCAAATTAGCCAGCGGGGAGCCAACAAGAACAGAACCACCTAGAGGTCCTCTAACAGAACCCGGGACCTCAAGCCGGCTTGGTGATGGTACGCAGGAGGCCTATTCACAGAACCCAGCCCACGGGTCACCACCAACTCGTTCGCATTTCTAACAAATTTTCCCCACTCATCGACACACCTGCTGAGAAGCCGATTCTGGTTATTGGCAGCTCCATAGTCAGAGGTTGGCATCATTGCAAGTAGTCAAATGCTTGCCAGGGGCCAGAATGGGCGACATCCAATCCTACAGTTAACTGCTGGCTAAGGATAAGCATAAATACACTGAGATTGCTATTTACACTGGTGGTAAGACCGCCGATTACGCCAATCAGAAGTCACTAAAATTAGTGTTGCTTCGGTGTGCAAGTTTGCCAAGACAATGTCAGACTCTAATCTTTCCTGGTCCCCTGCTTGATCGGACAAGTGACATGTTTAGGCACATGATGTCATTCCACCAAAGGTTGTCTAGGTGGTGTCCTGAAAATGTGGGCTACATTGATAATTGACGAACATTTTGGGAAAATGTCACTAACAACCAGACTCCAGACAAGGAAGTCGTAGTCTAACCCACCTCTGCAGTTTCTGTGCTGTTACCCACCCTTTACCCTATAGAGACGGTGTCCTGCCCATGGCCAAAATCAAATGGATTAAAAGTTAACCTAACAAGAACAAATCATAAAAATCTCAAAAGATAAATAGGACTTTGACTAAACAGAAAAATAAAACTGTTAAATGTGGTTTATTGAACATAACATCTCTCATAAAGAATTTGTTAGTAAATGACTTAATTTGTGATAGTCAAATTAATTTGTTTTCTAACAGAAACCTGGCTGCAGCAGGAGGACTATGTCAGTATAATGAGTAAACTCCTGCCAAATATTTAAATTTTCACATTCCTAGAACTACTGGATGAGAAGGAGGAGCTGAAGCTATTTTTCATTCAGATGTATTAATTCCAGAACAATTAATTGCTACAAATCTAACTCTTAGTTTTCCTCATCCAAGTTGCAAAGCTCTAAAACCCCATTTGTTTGTGGTTTTGTATCGTCCACCAGGCCCTTACTCAATTTTCAGAACAAATCTCATATTTTTTACTATCTGATTTAGTGTTAAATACTGATAATGTCATTATAGTGAGGGATTTCAACATTCATGTTGACACTGAAAGTAATAGCCTAAATGCAGCCTTTAATATCTTAGACTCAAGTGGCTTTACTCAAAAAGTAAAGGGACCCACCCACTCTGGTCATCACACTGTGGACCTTGTACTGAAATACGGGACTGAGTGTGACAAAATAACACTACTTCCACATTTCCCTGTCCTGTCTGACCATTTCTTTGATGTTTGAATCCATTTTAACTAAACACCCCAAAGCTGAAAAAAAATCATTATGGTAGAGCCTTATCAGACGATGTGATAAGTTAGAAAGAATCCATTCTTATTTTCCTCAGTATCTCAGAGTAACCCAATGGAAGGTAGAAATTTAATCTCCAACCCTTCACAAATTTATGGTCTGGTTCATAACAATACTTCATAATTGCGTCTGGCATTATACAGGGTAGCCACCTTAAAAAGAAGGTATAATTAGCCATATGATTTTGGCTTCGGGGTTCAATGCAGAGCAGCATAGTTTAAAGCAGAATGCTAGGAAATTTGAGAGAAAATGGCACCCTGCGCACCAAGAGTATTCCTATTTAATCTGGAAAAATAGTCTACTGCTGTATAAGAAGACCCTTTGACAAGCTAGAACAGCATATTATTCATCATTAATAGAGTAAAATAAGAACAATCCTAGGTTTCTTTTTAGTACAGTTGCCAAACTTACAAAGTCCTAGCTTTGTTGAGCCAACTATTCTCTGTTCTCAGTAGTGATGACTGTATGGGATTCTTCATAAATAAAATAGATTATATTACACATATCATTGGCATCCTCCCAAACATGATTACTTATTCCTCAGTAAGTGAGGTAGCATCGGAAGTAACTGTAGAACCTCATCTGTGTTTGGACTGTTTTGATTCAGCTTTCCGAATTATCAAAAAATGTAACTTCATCTAAACCTTCAACTTGCAGATTGGACTCAATCCCAACCAAATTATTTAAAGTAGTGTTCCCTTTTATTTCTGCCCCCATTTGATATGTGATGAATCTATCTTTAGTAAATAGATTGTTTCAATCTGTGTGATACTAAGACATAAACAAAAGGGAAAAGTACAAAATATGATGTTCCTATAATAATGACCTGTTGTTGGTCAGGTTTTAAAGCTCATCATAGCACTGAAACAACACTGGGGAAAGTTCCGAATTATATTTTCATGGCCTCAGGTAATGGACTTGTGACTGTTCTGGTCTTGTCAGATCTCAGTGCTGCTTTTGAGACAGTCAGTCAATAACAATATTCTCTTTGAGAGGCGTGAACATGTGGGACCAAAGGAACAGCACTGGGCTGGTTTAAATCTCATTTGTCTGACAGATTCCATTTTTTACAAGTGAATGATAAATCTTTACATCCATCCATCCATTTTTCTTCCGCTTATCCGAGGTCGGGTCGCGGGGGCTGCAGCTTGAGCAAAGAGACCCAGACTTCCCTCTCCCCAGCCACTTGTTTCAGCTCCTCGGGAGGAATCCCAAGGAGTTCCCAGGCCAGCCGAGAAACATTGTCCCTCCAGCGTGTCCTGGGTCTTCTCCTGGGCCTCCTCCCGGTGGGACGTGCCCGAAACACCTCACCAGGGAGGCATCCAGACCAGATGCCCAAGCCACCTCAACTGACTCCTCTCGATGTGGAAGAGCAGCGGCTCTACTCTGAGCCCCCTACGGTTGACGCAGCTTCTCACCCTATCTCTAAGGGAGTGCCCAGACACTCTACGGAGGAAACCCATTTCAGCCGCTTGTATCTGTTAACTCGTTCTTCCGGTCACCACCCAGAGTTCGTGACCATAGATGAGGGTGAGAACGTAGATCGACCGGTAAATTGAGAGCTTCGCCTTTCGGCTCAGCTCTCTCTTCACCACGACAGACCGGTACAGCGCCCACATCACTGTAGATGCCCTACCAATCTGTCTATCGATCTCCCTCTCCATTATTCCCCTCATTCGTGAACAAGACCCCCAGATACCTAAACTCCTCCACTTGGGGAAGGACCTCATCCCCGACCCGGAGAAGGCCCTCCACCATTTTCCAGCCCAAGACCATGGCCTCGGATTTGGAGGTGCTGATTCTCATCCGAGCCGTTTCACACTCGGCTGCGAACAGCTCAAGCGAAAGCTGTAGATCACGTTCCGATGAAGCCAACAGGACCACTTCATCTGCAAAAAGCAGAGACCCGATCCTGTGGCCACCAAAACAGATCCCCTCAACACCTTGGCTGCACCTAGAAATCCCGTCCAATCTTTACACTCGAGGGTAATTTGTGTATAATTAATATACACATATACACACATACATATACATATATACATACACACATGTATATACACACATACACACACACACGTCTTGCTATCCTTGTGTTGACATTGTATTGACTTCCATTGATTGTACTATGCCTAACCCAGACACTTTCCCTAAACCTAACCATTACTGATACATGCCTAACCCAAACTTTAACCTAAACCTAATTCACACCATACCTCTAAACCTAACTAGTAGAGTTTAATAGCTAGTTAAACATTGTGGGGACCAGGCAAAATGTCCTCACAACTACAAATGTCCACACAAGGGTGGTGGTCTGTCAAAGGTTGGTCCTCACAAGTATAGCTATACATGTACACACACACACACGTATATATCGTCTGAAGGAAGCAATTCATCATGGTTAAAATCTCATCTCTAAAAGAATCATAAAATTGCTTAAAAGTGAGCTGTCTCCCTCTCAGTTGCCAGCGCCAGCGTCTCAATTGCCGATGCCAGCCTATCAATAGCCAGATCAGATGCTGGCTTCGGAATGGATATAACTACTGCAGCAGGGAAGTAGTCTTAATTTTGGCCCCAAAACTGAGCCATACATGTCCTGTTATCAACTTTTTACTTTAACATAGAAAGTACTCTTACATCAGTTCTTTTTGTGCCTCTGCTCTGTCTTCTTTTAAAAAAAGGGTATTATTCAATTGTGAATTTAAGTAGCTGGTAAATGTTTTAAAGACCCACTTCGATGAAAATTGAGTTTTTTGTGTTGTTAGCATGTTCTTGTGGAATTTTTTTGATGCCAGAGGACTTATCTTGTGAAAATTAAGCTCAAAATTGCATATCTGAGTACTTCTGCTTTCAAATCGCTGTGAATCAGTAGCAGACGCTAAAAGGTAGTCTAAAACAGACTGCGTTTGTGACGTAGCAACCGCACTGGGCGGGCTACAAGCTCCACCTCCTGCTCCACTCTGCCCCGCCCACTCAGGTTCTGAGAAGTAAAGAGATGGGGGGCAACAAGTGGGGGAGTTTAAGTATCTGGGGGTCTTGTTCACGAATGAGGGAAATATGGAGCGGGAGATCAATAGGTTGGTAAGGTGTCTGCAGTGATGTGGGCGCTGTACCGGTCTGTCATGGTGAAGAAAGAGCTGAGCCGATAGGTGAGGCTTTCGATTTACCAGTTGATCTATGTTCCGACTCTCATCTATGATCACGAACTCTGGGTGGTGACCGAAAGAACGAGATCACGGATACAAGCGGCTGAAATTAGTTTCCTCCATAGGGTGTCTGGGTTCTCCCTTAGAGATAGGGTGAGAAGCTCAGTCATCTGGGAGGGGTTCAGATTAGAGCTGCTGCTCCTCCACATCGAGAGGAGTCAGTTTGAGGTGGCTCGGGCACTCGGCCAGGATGCCTCCTGGACGCCTTCCAGGTGAGGTGTTCCAGGCACGTCCCACTGGGAGGAGGCCCAAGGGAAGACCCAGGACACGCTGGAGAGAATGTTTTTTGGCTGGCCTGGGATTCCTCCGGAGGAGCTGGCCTAAGTGGCTGGCAAGAGGGAAGTCTGGGTCTCTCTGCTTAAGCTGCTGCCCCAGCGACCTGACTCCGGGTAAGCGGAAGAAGACTGATGGCACACTCCTACTCCTCATTAAGGAATTAATGAATAATCATCTGCAGGTCAATCATTGAAGAGTCATTAGTTCCTGTTTAGGTATCTATGACTGACCAACTATTAAGTAATCATTAGTTATTAAATTCAATGTAGCCTGGCTTGTCTGAGCTCCTGCAGAAACAAATCTGACAGAAGTATGGGTTACCCAAGAAGACACGGTTTCTGTGATTAGGCCAATGAGGCAGTTTCACATCCACTGCGCCGAGAGAAGACTGTTTGAAACTGCAACCCTTTATCCCTGCTGTGCAGGCCATTCCAAGCAGAATGATCATCTCAGCCGCTAGAATCCCCACAATGCAACCCACTGGCCCATTTGATGTCCTCTTTATCAGAACAGTTCATATAAAGGGATTGTGTTTGTTTTGCTGTTTAACAATCTGAGTGCTAATAGACCACTGAGCCTGATGTAAATTGTTTTGTAAAGTTAATGGCTGGTAAAGAGTCTCTTTACTCTAGCAATGTGAGCGTATTTCATTTTATTGAGATTAAGTTTTTACCCTTCATCTAGGCTTACTTACCAGCATATAATGTTCGCAAAGTTCTATAAACATGCATAATTGTCTATCCATTATCTTGGCTGCTTATGCTAAAGAGAAAGCTCTGCTGGTACGAAGAAGGTTACAACATAATTTAGCTTGTTCTGTTGTAGCACGCTGCCAGCGCTCACATTAATATTTATATTAATCGTATTTGACGGTACATGTGGGAGCGAAAGGGATTGCTAAACAGTGGCACAGCCATTAGTTTATTTGTTGTTAAGCTAAGACTAACTCCAGATGCAGCATCTTCACGCCTGGCGCCAGTCTGCCAGATTGTGAATCCATAAACATTTTAAGCACTTATTTTGGTAGTTCATAACTCCATTTAATCAGTCAATGTGTTGGCTAGTTAACATAACATTAACAATCAATAATTGAAAAGGCTTATTTCTAATTCAAATATTTTTTTAAATATTATTTTATTAAAATAGTGTTCTATTTTACTTTTGTTATTGTGAACTACTTGTTTAAACACATTGCAATTGTTCTTAATGAATTTTAAAGCTAAATAACCTCATTCCCAGTTGCTCGGAACCAACCTTTGTTGTTAAGCATACATATCCACACTGAACTGTGACATAACTATCATTCTATTGGTTATTAGTTGTCATTTATTCTTATTTGTTCCTTTTCACTTTTCCCCCCTGTAGTTTATTAGTTTTCCTTATTCTTGTCATTTTTACTTTACAGTTTAATTAAATGTTACTGGCCTAATGAAAGAGTTTGTTGATTGAATTATTTTAACTGGAAGTTGAAGTATTTTGTTGTTAAATTTTTTGGAGAGAAGTTGTGTTTATTCTGTAAATGTGTGTAAGTCTTGATGTTTCTGAACACCGTTGCACAAATTCACTCCTTCATCCATTCTTCTATAATACCACACCTCAACCGGCAGGTATTCATAAAACAATAACTGACAGAGACCGAGAGCTATTTGGCTACTAATTGCTGATAATCAGGTGATGCATCAATTTGGCAATTTAGATTCAAATTAAAAACTCTTTGCCCTTTGCACGTTATTCATACCCAAACCAATCCCATTGTTGCTCAACACTTCTTAAAAAGGTGACATAAAATCGTATACCTTTTTGTTATCTAAGTCCTACAACAACAGCTGGATAGCACAATGTGAGACAAACTTTAAATAAACAAAAAATAGTGTGACTTTATTAATATCACAAGATCTTCTGCTTTGAGTTCTGGTTACGCCACTAAATGCTTCTTGAAAATGTTATTTTAGAAATATACATATACTTTGCTCGAAAATCTTACTTTGCTTGAAAATCAGAGCATGCTACTTGGAATAATGTCTGGTTGAGCGTTTACTGGAACTCTGAACATGGATGTCATCGATTACTGTTATCAGTGGACAGGCAGTTACTGTAACAAAGATAATCATAGCAAAAATACACTACCCTGCAAAATACTGTTGGTGATGGAAATTGGCAGATAGCAAGAGAAAGGAAAAGATAGGGAGAGATGGCAGATAATAGTCTAACGTTTTCTGAGAGCAAGGGGAGACGACAGAGAAAGATGAAATTGGTAAAGGGCTTCTAATAATAAAATTCATGAATCACTTCTCTCCTTTCAATAGAGATTTAGTCTTTCCTCAAATGCTTTAAGCTCATTCTGTCAATATTTCCTTCATGATTACTTTTGTATCACCCACCTTAATATTGTGACTGATCCATCTCACTAATATGACACCCATTTAACTCTCACCTGTGGATGGCTTCATTGGCCAGCTCCACTTGATGAATGTAAGTAAGCTTAGCCCCATGACCCTAACGAAATAAACGTACTCCAATGACGCACACCTCTCTTTACCATCGAACTTCAATTATGCATAACTTATTGGTCCTTAGGGGAGTGAATATATTACAGTGGCAAAACTCTTAAGGACTGCCAATGTTGTGCATGAACGCTGAACACTTAGAAATTTAAACCAAATCATACTGGTTTTAATGTCAAACGAGTTGATCAATGCTGTGTTTTTTTGAGGGAGCAAACCTTTGATTCTTTTTGTCTAGTTCGTAGTGCGTGCCACAGGGCCCAAAAATTGGTAATTTGTTAAAAGTACACAGATGTCGCAAATTTTATATATACATATATACACACATATATACACACACAGGACTGCTCTGCTCAGTTCTGCTCAAAGGACTCAAGGACCCAGAGTCCTTCAGAGCGCAATCAATCTGAGGGTCACAAAAGGGCTATTTCCATAATGATATCAGCAGGCATTGCCAAACAACCAGCATTTGTAAAATTGGAAGAGTTGCTGGTGAAGCAGCATTTAACATAGCAAACAGAGACGCAGCAAACATCTCTGATTCTTCCATTGTTGATCTCTTGATATTCTCTGCTGTTGTGGTGCCTTTTGGGGCTGATCAGTGACGTCACTCTCTTCTGAAACGGTCAGGATATGCTGATGTTTTAGCAGATTCCTTAAAGGGCCAATTTTCTATGAAGACACAATAGGGCAGGACGATATGGAACAAAAGTTATATCTCGATACTTTTCAGCTTGATTCCAATTTTCGATATATATCTAAATATTTTTCTTTCCAAAAAGTATAGACAAAAAAACATTTCAGAATCTAAGCTACATGTCTCAAATGTCACACAGGCACTTTTGACATATAGCTGTAGATGTACATTAGAAACTGTCAAAAATTTTGTATCGGCATACATTAATATAAATTTCTTGTATAAATATGGTTTTATTCTTCTGAACCAAAATAGTTATAGCTTTTGGGCAAGGGTAGGCTGGTGTTGAAATTCAGCCCGGGAGCTTGGTTCGGAGAGGCCAAAAAGATGAAATTAATAGAAAATATAGAGGGTTTTTTTTGTAGTAAAAATTGAGTAGGGCATGTTTAGTATGCATCGGACGTTGCTTGCCAACTTCCATTAAACAGAAGTTTATGTCTTGTGGTATTATTTTCTGTTTTTTTTTGTTATATCTTTGAAATGTCCTACGTTATTGAACTCACCATACATTTGAAACATTCCTCGAATGCACCACAGGTCTGCGATGCAGTACAGACAAGCTTCTGCCTTTCATTCAAGTCATTATAAGCAGCAGAAAACAAAAAACAAAGCCAAACTCTCTCATATTTAACCAAATCTCTAATTGATCACCTGTCAGAAGGTTCAGCTACCCATCATCAAACCACTTAATTTAGCTTTAATAAATATTAGGTCTTTATCAGGAAAGTGATTCCTAAGCGATGAATTCATCACTGAACATAATATAAACGCTCCTTTTTTATCAGTTACCTGGCTAGACATAAATTATGAAACATCTGCATTGATAGCATCTACTCCAAATTACAACTTTTTAAGTGAGAACAGGAAACACAGACGAGGTGGAGGCATAGCCACAATTTTTCACAACTCAATGAACATTAAAAAGGTATCCCTGGGCACATTTTAGTCTTGAAAAGCTAGCCACCCTGATAAATGAGCCTAACAAAGCTCTATTTTTAAGTTTATATAAACCCCCAAAACTTAACTCTAGCTTCTTTAATGATTTTAGTGACCTTCTTTCTGTAATGTGTATCGATTATGACCAATTAATCATTGTGGGGGATTTCAACATCCATACTGACAACCCCCGGGATAGACTACCAAAAACATTTAGTGACACTCTTCATAACTTTGGCCTGATCCAGCATGTCAAACAACCAACACACAATCGAGGAAACACTCTGAACTTAATTATCAGCAGAGGTTTAAATATATCTGACATCTCGGTAATTTATATTGCAATATCTGACCTTTTCTGTATTTTCTTCAAAAGTACCATCTCTGCTAATATATCTAGCCACAGTGAGACAACTGTAAAAAGCATTTTCTCGGGGACAGTTCAGTTGACACCTTTAAACGTCTTTACTCTTCCACCATATCCCTCTCATCTCCGAACTCCAACTCAGTAAATAAGCTGGTAGATAATTTCCACATGAAAATATCAGGTCATTGATTCCATTGCTCAAACTAAAGTAATTGTAGTCTCAGGTAGAACAAAAACAAAAACATATCAAACAATACAAACTGAGAAATACACAATCACAACCCACAAATAGATATATAAATTCAATAAAAGTGTCACTGTAAAGTTAGAAGATTTGGTAATGGTAACCTAAGCCCAAGAATGCATCTGTAAACACTGGGATCCCCACACGTGTGCGTGTGTATGAACATGCTGAGGTATATATGGTTTCTCCATACGAGAGTTCAATAGCTGGTGTGAGGAGCCATTGATCTGCCTCCCAGGAACCGATGCAGACACAAAGAAGATCGGAGCCATAGACATCCAGAGGACCCCCAGAGCACAGAAGCCCCAGGCAGACCAAGCCCCGTGCTGACCGCACCCCCCAAGAGAGGAGCAGAGGAGAGCCCAGGGGTAACATCCAGGAGCTACAGTGCAGGTGCCAGGGGAGCCGCAGCGACGAGCCCATGGGCTCCGCAGGCAGCCGGCTCTGCCAGGGCGGATCCAACCACGGACCCAGAGACCCGACGGTGCCCAACCCCACAACAGGGAACCGACCAGAGATCGGCGACAAGGTCCCCTGCTGCCGCAGCCAGGCCGCAGGGGTCACAGCTGGCCGATGGCCGACATGTCCTGCCACCTCTGGCCAATCCCCACAGCAGACATCCCAATGCCCCGTCGCCCCACGTCTGGGCGTCACACCAATAGGTACAGCAGACAGACGGCCTCCCCAGGCCAAGCCTAGCCAGCACCCGGACACAGAGCTCAACCAGCTCCCAAATCTCAATCCTGCACACCGCAGAGCACCAAGACCAAACATGCAACCAGGGCCAATCAAACCCACCAATGAACCGACCAAGCATGAAACACACAGAACAGTTGACCAAGTGGAGATGCTAAACCCAACACCCTCCAAGCCACCCGACAGCTACCACCAAACAATGAACCCCCAGTGTCCCTGCAGCGCATCTATCCCCACTCCAGCCCACAATGAGCACGAGCACCCCAGCTACACCCGAACTGTTTTGAATTAGCTATTATGCAAACACAGGAGTCAATATAGCTATATATCTGTCCTATTGCTATAAAGCAGACTATTTAAATTAAAGTCTCATATCCTAACTGTCAAAAACAATATATTTAAATAAGATTCCTTGTGATTAATTTTTGTTTTTCGCCTGTATTCATTTTCAGCTTTTAGTGGCAGTCTATGGTTCTCTGTGTGTGTCTTAGTTCTTGAAAAGTTGACTTTTCTATGCATTTGTTTCCCTGTTGCTTCTACATCCCCTTATCTTTTTGGTTTAAATCTTGATCAATTCCTATGTTGGGTTGTGTCTCTGGATTGTTTACAATTCTGATCTCAGTTTCCCTGTTTCCCACGTTCCCTGTGTGTTCTATCAGCTATTTTCCAATTTAATCAGTTCAACTTCAGTTACTTGGCTTACCTTACTGCTGCAGGCCAGGCCCACCCATTCAGGCATCTGGCCCAACCAAGACAGATTACAACGGCCATGTAAAATAAGTTGCAGCCATGAAATGCATTGACCCAAGACAACCAGCAAGTACAACCTTAAGTGACATTCTGGTCCAAACTCCATACCAGTCGGTGGTGGTAATGCATCAATTTGTTGTTTGCCAGCCTCCAATAAAGACAAAAATGAAGTGTGTTGTGGAGTTTTTAGGCTAACTTGCATGCTGACGGTAGTTATGAAAACTTTGTGAGAAATACACACAAGGAAGGTAATCATCAAGGTTTTGAGCACAAGATCATGTTGGATTTTGGACACATGTTGTGGACTAGCTATTTTACTGAAGGACATTAACTGGACAGTTGAGGACATAAAAAGACAATTTTTGTATGGAATGGCTGGGTGCTATGGTTCATATGTGGCTTTGAATGGTGAGCTGAACATTTTTTGCTTTCCGAGTGGTTTGACAAAAGCATTTACTGTGGGTACAGTTATGATTGTATCCTTTATTGGCATACATCACTGGAATCCCAAGCAGGGGTCGGCTGGTGTTGAAATTCAGCCCTGGAGCTTGGAAGTTTCTTTAATTCAGGTGGGTCGTGGATGAGAAAATCATATTTTTTAAAATATTTTAAACTTGCAGGCGCTGAGATGACCTATATCTGAATGCCCTGTGAGGCAAGGCAGGCTTCCTGTCAAAGCAGAAGAGAGCTACTGATGTCTGGTAGCAGCTGGTAAACATATTAAAATAGTTTACATGAAAACGTGCAGGAATATTTCCAAACCTTTTAGAATCAAGCGCAGCTGCGAGAGGTAGAAATCATCTGCAGGTGCACCAACGTCAGTAGCGCTTACAAAGATCTTCTATAAAGGAAGATACCTCACCTACACAATCAGACACAGCAGGATCATGACAGTGGCTCAACCCTGGCTGCTTTGAGTACAAAAACAAAATGTTTTGCCACCGGTGTAGAACGGACCAGCCTTTCGGGAAAACTCCCATACCTCCCTGTGGTCAGCCCACCCCTGAAAGAATCTCAGCGTTATGTACATAGAACGGCTGTCACAAAAAAGGCAGATTTGACCCTGAAGTATGTAACATGCTGTCAACAGGATGTAAAAACACGAAGTGGTTAAATAAAAACTGGGTTCCCCCCCAGAATAACCCATGCCCCCCCAGCTAAATTCCCCTACACTGCTGCACCCAGTTTCAAATCAACCACCTGGTCCTTGGTCAGTAATCAGTTCTCTAGCTGAAATCTCTCTAAATTAGTCAACTCTTTGTGAGATCATCCTATTATTGCCACCAGCTTGATTCCTTGGTTTGTCCATGTGTGATTTTTTGAATTTCCCCTCTGGATCCAAGTTTTTGAATCCCATTTTCTTAAGTAAAACTGATTATTTTTACCTGCTTGCCTGATGGTGAAGTCTAATTGTACCTAAGCACACGTCAAGTATCGATGCTCATCTTGGCATCTGCTACAAAGTACAGTAAATTTAAAGGTCAATATAACCTACCTTTTTGTAGCTAGGCCAAACTTATTAGTAAAATCCAGCATTTGCTGGGGTCACAGGGTAATAAATAAAGCCTGTAAACCTTCATCAAACCTGTTGAGAGAATGAAAAACTTACATATTCACTCTGTGATGCATCCAAATTTATTGTGCACATAAATGTACAGTGCCATCAATTTAAAAACCTTTCGGCATGCTCTCAGGGAACGAGAAAGATATTCATGTGTCCACAAGCCACAAAGTCAAACAAAGCCAGACAGAAGCTTATGCATTAAAGATAAAGCTAAATATAACTTTGCAGTTTTTGTTGCTTCTCCTAAACAGGCTTTTTCTCTTGAACATAGATGTGTCTATCCAATACCAAATATATGGAAAAAGCCTAGAATTTAAAGACTTATGCACAAACCAGTCTTTTAAAACTGACTGCTTTGTGGGTAGAATTAAGTTGTGATTAACAGTTTGAGAAATGACTTGTTAATTGACAAAGGGATTGCATAAGACGTGTTGTTAAAAACAAACAAAAAATCTTGACATGCTTACAAAGGTTTAGCTCTCTCAGTGTCAACCATTAAGTATCTACATGGACAAAAGTTTTAATGCAAAAGTGTTATGTTATATTTACCCTTGCTGAACTGTTTGGTAGATCATGTCAGTGTAACCCAAATAAAGGTTACCGGTGACTATGTTGGGTCAATGTCTACGTTGCGTTAAAGGGGTAGTGAGATAATGAGAAAAAATTATTATTTACAGCCCATGCACAAAAGGGAAAGGAGCCCAAAATATTTGAGTGAGGATATATTGTTTTGGTGAAAAAATAAATAAAAGGGCAAAAACGCCTGCATGTTATCAAAGCAGAATTTCACAGAGTGGCAGGTTTTTCCTTTCTGAAAAAAAATGCATGGGAACATATTGACTTTTTCTTCATGTAGTCATATACCTTACAAAATTTTGGTTTTATTGTAGTGAACCTAAATTTCTTTGGCAAATTACCATTTGTAAAACTAGTTTTACTTCAAGCTCCATGGTTTTTAAAGCACAACCATGGTTAAGAAGTGGTAAATATTATTTTTGTTGGACTTAACTTTTTATTATCACTTTGGATTTCAGGGTTCCCAAATGTGATTGGGTGCATCGACGGCACCCACATTCCTATTAAAGCTCCCTCAGTCAATGAGGGAGACTATGTCAATAGGAAATCTGTCCATAGCATTAATGTGCAGGTAACTGAGGTTCTTGTCCCTAATAGTTCAGTTTTAAAGCCATAAAAGTCATCATTGTTTCTCCCTAACTAGATAATGTAATGTGACCCACCTCATCACCAATGTTGAGGCCAAATGGTACTCTTGTGTGCGCTATATGATGACACTCTACCCTGAACCTGAGCCTAGAGCGCAGACTAGATACAACTTATACAACTAGATACTTCAGTAATATTTGATTTCAATCTTACCTTTTTTGGAGGATGTTTTTGTGTTTCATTTTGACAGAGTTCTTCTGACTCCAGAAGGATAGCATCTAATTAACCAAGAAGTAAATATATGTCTAAGTCAATGTACAATATTATTGTACCCTCAATGAATTGGTGGCAAAAGTAAGTAATTCTTGAATAGTTACCTAACATACTGAAATGAATTGTATTATTAATTATACATTATATGCTCCAGCCCCCCTGACCCCAACGAGGAATAAGGGGTAGAAATGAATGAATGAAAATGAAGAGTTATGATATTCGTTAAACTCACAGATAAAACCTCACTAAATATATATAAATCTCAGATCCCCACCTTCGAAAGATGATAACACAAAGAGCTAACACACCCAAAAAGCTGAGCCACCAGAATTCTTGCTGGCAGCTCATCACTTCACACAGCTGGCTGTGATCGCAACTTGTTAGAGGTGCTACCAAAGACACACCGCAATCAAATTACTTGGACACACAGGAAGGTAACACAATCAGCCCCCCAGAGACTCTGCACCCTGTTTTTTCTACCCAAGACGCATTTCTATCCCACTGCTACACAGCTTGTTGCATAAACTGAGCAGAACCCCTTTGTTGTTGGCCATTTTCGGAAGAATCTGGCCTTTGTCATCTGGCACATTTTGGAATCTCCTGCTAATATATATCAGTTATCTAATAGGTCAAAATTAAGAAAATTTTTCTTTGAATATTTTAATCTTGCTTTACCTAGGGCAGTGTTTCTCAAACTTTTTTTTAATCATTCCCCACTTTGGACAAAGGAGCATACACAAACCCCCAAGCTTTTATCGCCCCAACAGAATGGTGACCACACCTGATTTTTAAAGTGTTTTATTTATTTAAATAGCCGAGTTAGTCCACAAGTTTTTATGGGTATAAATTAGTTGGAAAAAGGGGTTGCGCACTGGTATAAAACCGGCTCAGAAATATATGCTGTCAGTAGTTGCTACATGTAGAACTTCGGCTCACAGTTGGAGAAAATAAAAATTGTAGTTTTATAAAATTTACAAAGCTTTCAAAAGTACAAAATAAAAATAATAAAATAAATAAAGTTCCGTTGTTGCTAAGCTACAGACACCCCAATGCATTTGTGGCAATATCTGGTGATTTTAATCATGCCTCGCTCTCTACTACACTTCCAACATTTCAACAGTTTGTCAGCTGCTCCACAAGAGAAAACAAGACCTTGGATTTGTTTTATGCAAATATAAAGGATGCATACACGTCCAAACCAAGACCTCCTCTGGGACAATCAGATCACAATCTTGTTTTTCTCTGTTCAGAATATAAACCACTTGTTCAGAGGCAACCTGTTACAAAGAAAACTGTGATAAAATGGTCACAGGAAGCTGAAGAAGCCCTGCAGGGTTGTTTTGCAACCACAGACTGGATGACTCTTTGCCAATCCCATGGAGAATACATCAATGCCATGACTGAGTGTGTGTCTGACTATTTAAACTTCTGTGTGGACAACATCATCCCCACCAGAACAGTGAGATGCTTCCCTAATAACAAACCCTGGATCACCAGTGACCTGAAGGAACTGCTAAACAAGAAAAAAGAGCCTTCAGGGAGGGAGACAGGGAATTACTGAGGAGTACACAGAAGCAACTTAAGGTCAAGTTCAGAGACAGCAAAGAGGCCTACAGGAAGAAGCTGGAGAACAAACTACAGAGGAACAATATCAGAGATGTCTGGTCAGGAATGAGAAAGATCACAGGTTTTAAGGACAGGAAGGATAGGATAGATGGAAGTCTGGACAGAGCCAATGAACTGAACACATTCTTCAACAGGTTCAGTTCAGCAACTAGCTCAGCATCCTCCTCCCCTTTTCCCAGCCAAACAGATATCCCACCCTCCTCTGATCAACAGCTTTCATGTTACACCTCGGATGTTTTATCCTTCACCTCAGCCATGGACTCTTCTGATTTCACAAGTTTGACTTCAACCAAGTCAGGAAATGCTGCTACCCCCTTTGCCTCCCCCTCCCACTTCTCTGTCTCCAAAAGTCAAGTGAAGAGGCAGAGGCAGAGGCAGAAGAAGAAGAGATAAGTCAAACACTGTTTCCATCATGAGAGAAGAAGTGGAGGTGGTTGAAGAGTATAAATACCTCGGACTTCATCTTGACAACAGACTGGACTGGAGACTGAACAGTGAAACCGTCTATAAGAAGGGACAGAGCAGACTGTACTTCTTGAGGAAGCTTAGGTCCTTCAAGGTTTGCAGCAAGATGCTGCACATTTTCTACAAGTCTGTTGTGGAGAGTGTAATCTCTTCAGCCGTCATCTGTTGGGGTAGCAGCATCAGAGCTAGGGATTTAAATAGGCTAAACAACCTTATAAAGAAAGCTGGTTCAGTTCTTGGGACAACTGTGGAACATCTGGAGATGATAATGCAAAGAAGGATTCTTCATAAAATCAAAAAAAATTATGGACAACCCTGAGCATCCTCTTCATGAGACTGTCATACAACAACAGAGCGTCTTCAGTCGGAGGCTTTTTCAGTTTCGCTGCAATACACACCGCTACAGGAAATCCTTCCTGCCAACAGCTATCATCATCTACAACAACTCCTTAAAGAATTAATTATATGAGCTATACCCACACTTAATTTCCCTCTGGGAAAGTATTTTTGAATTTGCAGACATTTACTGAAAACTTCATCAAAATCTGTCCTTAATTTTTTGACTTCTGTTGCTAATAGTCAGACAACCAAACAGATGGACACGAAAACATTACCTCCTGGCGGAGGTAACTAAAAAAACTCTTCTGTGTACCGTTTTTTTGTGTAAATATCTCATGTTACGCTTTATATTCAGGTGCGGCCTATATATGTACAAAATGTATTTTCTTTTCAAACTAACCTGGTGTGGCCTATATTTGGGTGCGCTCAACAGTCCAAAAATTACGGTAACCCTAAAAGTTTGACATTAGAATTATGATTCTAGTGACTTTGTAAGAATGTGTGCGCTGGAGTCTTCAGTTGACTTTTACTGCAGGATTGATTCCACTGTTGTACTTTCCATGCTATTTATTCTCATCTAAGCTATGGTTGCTGTAAATTGCTAGAAGCACGGAAGCGAGGAATACTAAATTTGAACAAGCAAAGACTGCTATAATTTCCTTGTAGCACTTCAAACAACAATGAAGTGGGACTGCTGAGGATCATTGGGGTCTATCTACTCAGTTGTATCTTGAGGATTCTGACAGCAGATTGAGCAAAACAAGCATTGCAGTGCTTGGTAAACACACAACCCAGTGCTTCTGAACACAGGTTATAAAATCCATTTGGCTCAGGATCTAAGGTCTTTAATTGTCTTTAAGAATTTTGCTACCTGGTTTCTTCTTGACTGCAGATTCTTCCTTAGAATGTCTCTTTTTTTTTATTATTTGCCTGTTAGACGCTCATTCACATTAAAAAATATTTTAGTATTAAGAAAATGAACAGAGTTTCCAGATATTGCAGACATTGGAACATAATATAGAGTAGTGGTTCCCTTTTGTAGTCAGTATTTAGTGGTTCCTGACGAAAAATTGCAGTAATGTTAGATTTTTCTGCTCTTGTGATTTGCCCCTCCCACTCACCTGGAAAATAAATAACAATATTGAACTTGAAAGGGACTCTGGTAGTTTGTGTCATGTTTTGCAGTTTACACTGGACCCAAAAGCAGCAGAGTAAATACTAAAATTATTTAATGAAAAACACAGGGAACTTACATAACTCAGGAGGGTACAGGCAGCAACAGGGAAAAACAGGAACCAGACGTGCTACAAGGAAGGCAGAAATCAGGCGGGGAAGAAAGACGGACGAACCAGCGAGTTGTGACTGAAAGAGGGCCATATTTATACTGAGGGAGGAGAGTGAAGAGTGAAGCAGAGAAGGAGCAGGACCAATTAAGGGAAGCGGTTGCAGCTGAGGGGAAGTGAGCAGGTGGAAGTGATTAGCTGGGACAGGAGGTGAAATGGCTGGGAGACAGAAAACTGGGAAACTAGAAGGATCTTAAGAAACTAAGACAAGACTACGGGGAAACCAGAAAGTACAGAAATCACAAGAAAGACTAAGAATAGCTAAACATGAAAATAGAACTAAATAAGGAAAATCACTAACAAAAGACAAACACCCGGGGATCACAACAGTTTGTCCTAAAGTTGAAGTGGTAGCAACCGGCTGTTTCTTTTTCTCCGACATTAATGAGCGGAGAACCTCTCACACCACTGGTGTTCTGTTGCTAAATGTGGGAGCGCGTAATAAGTGGATTACCCAGGTAAATGCAGAATAGTGTTGTTTTGTGTGACAGACAACCAGACGGTCCAATCGTTGGTTTCGAACCGAGCCATGTTATTGGCTGAGGTTTTTAGACAAATGCGACAAAACCACTTAATTATTTTATTTTATTTATTTTTATATCCACAAAATATTTATAGCTATACTATGTTAGAACATTGTTAAGAGGAATGAAAACTCACAAATTTGAAGTTGTTCTGAAAATTTTTTATTTTCTGGAGGTATCAGGAGCTTTTGGTCTTGGCGGTGGTGTGCAGAGGTGTGTGGAGGCGATACTGATCCAGGAATGAAGGTAGAGGAAGGAGGTTGAGTTCCTGAGGACATTGTGGGGTGAGTTTCTAGATCAGAGGAATACGAGAGCAGTGTGGAGGAGAGCAGGCAGACAAGTAAAGTCCTGAGGATGTCGGAGCTGCAGTGGACAACATGGAGGAATCTTGGTCGGGAGTGTTTTTTTGCAGATGTCGGCTCTAAACCTGGGAGCAGAGATAACGGAGGTAAGTTTGAGTCGAGGTTATTAAGCATAAACTATTTCACAAGAAGGTTCACTAGAAGACACTAGAAAGCTAGAAACTACCGCAAAGGTTAATCATCCAGCAGAGTGGTTGTTCTGCAGCTCCTTAAATCCTCAGTGACTTGATGAGGGACTAAGCTGCAGGTGTGCAGGCTGCACCGTGTCAGGAATACCCTCTAGAGAGATTATCTCTAGAGACTCAGGTCTGCTCTAAATGGAGACAAAACGGGTAGTTTCAAAAACAGTCTGTAAAAACGGCACCACAATAATTCAAAGTTTTGTCCACATGAATTCACACAAATTGGCTTAAAATGCTGCAGTACATATGCCAGGCCCACTGGTGGCGCTGGGACAGTGCCAGAGAAACACAAAAAAGATCACTGAGCATGGGCATGCGTCAACCCTGTGGCAAACACAACAAATTTAGTTTCAAATGGGAGCTTATTTCAAAAACATATGGTGTATGTAGTTCTCCGGATCAATCTTTTTCTGCTGGTGATAGAGTAGAGACTGTAAATTGCATTCTAGGATCCATAATGAGATCAGTATTTGCTTTATTTGGACCGCAACACCATATTGCGCCATGTCTGTTTACTTTATCACAAAGTTGTGCATGCGTGTAAAATATTGGAATGGGGCGGCGACATTATCCCCTCAGAATAAATGCTGGAGAGCTGGGACCCAGTTTCAAACATGATCGTTTATGTTGTCCTGAGATGCCAGCTCCTTGAGGATGAGACACCTATTCAATTAAATATCTTTGCTGCTAAACCTGGTTTAATCTCTGTGTAGACAGGGCCTACGGCCATGTGCACACTTAGCAAGGTTTTTGTAAAATCCAATATCCTCCCCCTTCCACCTGGAAAAGAACTTGGGTCTACATCCACTTGAAAAAAAAATCCATCTACACCTATCCGCATAAGTGCATTGTATATCACATTAATAGGCATGCAAAACTCGTAGGCGGCAGTAGTTCCCCTTCGCTTGTGGTCTTCTACATATAATAATAATAATAATAATAATAATGTATTTAATTTGAAGCGTCTTTCAGGACACTCGAGGTCGCTTTACAAAGCATCAGCACAGCAGAATAAAACAATAAGTTACAGACATTTTAAAAGAAAATAAAACAAAGAATAAAACATTAGGAGATAATTTTGGTGAGAAGCCAACTTGAACGGATGGGTTTTGAGTTCTGACTTGAAGGATAGGTTCTAATTTCCAGGGGCAAGGTGTTCCAAAGTTTAGGTGCATAATGAGAAAATGCTCTACCACCCATGGAGGTAAGGCAAATTCTAGGAACAGATAGAAGATGTGCAGATGATGATCTGAGTGAACGGGAGGGAATTGAAATATGGAGGTGATCAGATAAGTAAGCGGTAGCTAAATTGTGAATGGCTTTAAAAATAAGTAACAGAATCTTGAAGTCTATTCTAACTCTGACAGGGAGCCAGTGTAGCTCCTGAAGAACAGAAGTGATGTGATGAAAAGGAGCAATTCTATTAATTATACGATTAGCTGAATTCTGAACCACTTGAACTTTGTGAATGGATTTTTAGGGCAGACCAGATAGCAGAGGGTTGCAATAATCTAAACAGCTGGTCACAAGACTATGAATGAGATTGGCAGCAGTGCAAGGTTTGAGGGATGGACGCAGTCGATTGATGTTACGAAGATAAAAGTAGTCTATTCTGATGAGGTAATTAATATGGGCGTTGTAGGACAGAGTAGTGTTTAGAGTGACCCCCAAGCTTTTGACTGAGATGGTGTGTAAGACTGTATGATGCCCAATACAGATTGTAGGATTAGTAACTTTAGAACGAACAGACTTGGTGCCAACAAAGTAATATTTGAGTTTTGTCGTTAAGCAAGAGAAAATTGGAGGAGAACCTTGCTCTTATTTCTGCAAGGCAGTAAACGAGAGAGGAAGTGGGAAGCGAGGTACTGGGTTTGGAAGAAAAATATAGCTGTGTATCATCTGCATAACAATGAAAGTGTATATTAAATTTACGAAAGATCCTGCCAAGGGGTAGGAGATAAATGATGAAGAGGATGGGCTCCAAACGAAATGTGGGAGGGGTTTGAACACAAAGAACTAAGCTGAATAAATTGCATGCGGTCTGTTAAATATGACTTGAACGAATCCATTGGAGTATGAGAAACACCTATGGCTGAGAGTCTACGAGAAGAAGTGAATGAGAGATAGTGTCAAATGCAGAAGTGAGATCTAGGGGAATTAGAATAGAAAAAGAACCAGCATCAGCAGCTAACAGAAGATAATTTGGTATTTTTAGAAGGGCAGTTTTGGTACTGTGGCAAGGGTGTAAACCAGACTGAAAGGGCTCGTAGAGAGAATTCTGTGTCAGATGTAGATGAAGTTGAGAAGCAACACCTTTTTCTAATAATGTTTGGATTGGCACCAGGTTTTTTAATGATTGGTGTAACAGCCACTGATTTAAAAGCTGAAGGGACAATTTCAGTTAATAAGGAAGAATGAATAATGGCGCAGATAAAGTTTAGAAGAGGTGAAAGGCATTTTTTAACCCATTGAGTCGGAAAAGTCCTGTTAAGCATTACATGTGTCCAGTGCTTAATTTGTAAATCATTAGGTGCCGGAACGCAAAGTACATGACAGCGCAGGCATGACCAGAGACGCACACAGGTGCCGGAACGCAGTAAATGGTAGCAGGAAAAAAACGTGTGAAAACATGATGTGGGCCTTACAGGCCTGAATGTTTAAACTATTGTAATGTTCTCCGATAGATGCAGACAATGGTTGTAATCGAATGCTTTAATGCTGACTGCTGTTGGCTGCAATCACGCTGTACAAAACAGTAATCAAACTAACTCTTACATAAACCGGCTGTCTGTCTAGCTCTATTTACAGACACACACCAGTTCCCCGGCACTCAACTGCACACTCGCCGCGCGCAGCCTGCAGAACAGTGCCCCAACACTAACGCATAATCATGGCATAAACCATTACATATATAAATCTGAGCTTACAAAAATAAAACACACATTCGACAGCATTATCAAAATAGGTCCCGCAACGCGGGTAGGTCAGAATCAACAGGTGGGGGATCCTGTTCCGGCAGGATCCGGCTCAAATTAAGCCCTGCATGTTTCGGTTGAGTAGAAATGAGGCGGAAAAGCATTTGGAGACTGAAACATTCTGTTGAAAATAGAAAATAAGTTTTTAGAATTCCCATCACTAGAAGTAATAAGGTTCGAGTAGTAATTGGATTGTGAGTGTGAGATTGAGTCTTTGTATTGGATTAGATGAGCCATATACAAGTCCCTATGATTGATAAGACCGGTCTTCCTGTATAAGTGTTCCAATTGTCGGCCTTTTGCTTTTAGTGATAGGGGGTAAACCAGGGGGCAGAAAGGGATAAAAGTGACAGAACGGGTTTTCACAGAACATTGAGTATGGAGTGCAGATTGGAATTATAATGTTCAGCCAAAGTATCAGGAGAAGAAAGATTAGTTGGGGGAATGATAGATGAGAAATGTTGGGTTAAGATGTCACCATCAACGTCCTTAATGTTGCGAAAATAAATAAGACGAGGGTACTTAGAAGAATGAAGGGAAAGAGAAAGAGAAAAAGAAAGAAAAAAGAGATCTGATATATGAAGGTTCGTAATGGAGCGATTGAGAGGGGTTAACCATGAACAACAGATTAAATCCAAAATATGCCCTTTGATGTGTGTTGGGGAGTCAGTATATTGGAGAAAGCCATGACTAGAGAGACAAGAAGAAAAATTGCTGGTAAGAGGAAGTGTATTATTGTCCATATTAATATTGAAATATCCCAGCAGGATCACATTAGGAGACATAGTAGATAACTGAGCAAGTAATGATGAAAACTGAGTCAGAAATTCAGGGTGAGGTTTGGGAGGGTGGTAAATAGCAGCTATGATGGTGGGTGTGATGCCAGGTAGCTGCAGCACTCGCATTCCATTGAGTGGAGGGATGGATACTGGAAGAATTTTCCACTTCTCGCGGTAGATTATCGTAATGCCACTGCTGCGCGAGGCACGGGGCTGAGAGATGTAAACATATCCAGAAGGAGAGGAGTCGTTGAGAGATGAATAGTCATTGGGTTGTTGCCAGGTATTGGTCAAACAGAGAAAATCCAGGTTGTTGTCACTGAGAAGATTGCGTATGTAGTGAGCCTTGTTCGTCAGAGAACGGACATTGAGAAATCTGCAGTTGACTATGGAATGTTGCGGGCCCATCAGGTGGCTAGCCGACCTAGCAGGCTAGGCTAGCACAGACTGGTCAGAGGAGCAGGCAGGATACCTGCCATGACAGTGGGTAGAAGACCAGTAAGATCTGAGCAGATTAGGGCCATTGAAATGAAAGTTTCTACGGGATCCACGATGTTGATATCTGCGGCGAGGAGGGAGAGCAATGTCGGAGTAAAAAGACAATACCGGAGGGGGAGGCCCAGATAGCGAGAAGCGAAGCCGGAGAATTTTAGCAGCCACATATTGGTATAAACCGGAACCAGGTTGAAGACAAAGGGAGAAGAAAATACAATGCTCTACATACAGAACGAAGAGTTTAGCCGTCCTCATGGCAGGGTAAAAGTCTGGACGAAAGTGGAGATGACGAGAAGGTAAGCAATCCCAAATATCCAAGTTCACTAGGCAGAGAGGCGAATAGCAGGGTTTGCAGCAGTGTATTCATGAAGCAACAGCACTCACCAGATAATGTGCAGAAAACAGCAGGGATCCACAGCGGGATGAGCAAAAACGCAGGCTTACTGAATATACATTTCCAGATCCATAGTCAAAGTAGACAGATATTGACAAAAGCAAAACAGCGTTAACGCCGTCGAGACCGGTGAACAGTGGCAGCCATCCATGCCAGCGTCCGCTCACCATCCAAGCTGGAGTCGAACCAATCTGGCATTAAGCTCATAGCCTAGCAGTAACTGATGATGGAAAATGTTTATATTGCTCATGTCTAATTATAAGGTCATGAACTATGAAAGCAGAAATGAACTTGATGTCTAAAGGTGATGAACTGTCAAACAGAAAGTGGACTACATCACTTTTGGATCATTGCTCACAACGACTTTTGTGAAAAAGAGGATGTGCACCCCAGCCAACACTGTCTGACAAGGAGAGAAAATTAACCAAATGTAGAAGCTTAAGTGTCTAGATAAAAGGACACGAGTGGGCTGTTTGACCTGTTTACCAGAGAAGAGGATCATGTTTGCGAAACTTAAGGTGTGTTAAAGTGTATAAATACTCATGTTTACTTGGACTCGGGGCTCTGCCTTCTGACTTATAAGTAACAGAGTCTTCGAACGCTGTTTGCCTTTGAATCAATAAAAGAGAAAGCATCAATCTTTTCTCTAAGTGATTTTATCAGCATTGTCTCATCCCAGAAGTCCACAACACCAAGCTTGTAAAAACAAGCAACCAAAAAATGACTTGGCTCTAAGGGCATCCATGCTAGTTTCTTTGCTGAGTGTAAACAGAGATCGCACATGTGATGTCAATGCATTTTTGCTGCAGGCAGTAAGTGATGTTGCAAAACCTAAAACGCTGGTTATTTATGCACCTGCCCCTTTCCTCTCTGATGCCCCAAGTGTACTTTTTTGAGTTTTCTTTTCTTTTTTGAGTGTGTGTGCATTTAGGGGCTTGCCTTAGCCCTGCCACAGTGACATTTAACTATTAATAACAATTTAGATAAATAAAGTGATAGGAGGACTAGATTACTATATTGTTAAGTTGTCTTGTGGGAACTGACGAAGCAAAATTAGCCTCCTGTGTGTGCATTGTGCAACTGCGCAACAAAACATCCCCTGTCATTTTACTAACAAGCATGGCCGTTGATATTTGACTCCAGCACATGGCAGAGGGGGGGCTCAGAACTGTGCCGTCCAACTATTTAACTATAGCCAAGGATGTTTTTTTTTTCAAAATAGACCCGTTTGTGAGGACTTATCAAAGTGTCTTGTCATTGAAGGGTTCCTCCTCCGGAGCCGAAAAGTGTGCCCACCCCAAGATATCCTAAATCTGTGTCTCGTGAAAATGTTATAAGTGAGTGTCTAAGTTGCATAGTAAAATTGGGACCTAGGTCACTACGGGATGGGCGAATACGGAAACTCCTCCCCACACCCCAGTGACGTGATCACGCCCCAAGACCCTATATGAGTGATACAGTGATGGAGCACGGGGATAGAGGCATTCGGGGATGGGGAGGAAAAGACTGAGGGACAAAATGCATTCCCAGAGAGCCAACTCCCCCACTGACTCCAATAGGCACCCCCGTTCAACAAGATCCACCAGGGGTGGGAGGTCTTGGCATGTCCACCCCGGGGTCCAGAGCCCCAGCACCACCAGGCCCCATGGAGCTCAAGGCAGTCCCCCTGGTCCCATCCATGAACGAGAGCTATACCCACCCCAACAGTCAGTCTTCTATCAATGGACAAACGACAATTGACACCCAGGTTGAGTTCACCCACCCGCTGCAGCCACCACCCCGACACCCCAACGCGCAAACAAGGCGAGACGTCATCCAGAACCTGGCAACGAAAATTGGCCCAGAGACAAAGAGAAAAGCGCCAGCACATGCCGGCCAATCACCAACCAGGACCACAGCTAGGGGGCGCGAAGCCCCAAGCCCACCCCAAACCCACCCAGGAGCAGCACGGCCACCGGTCAGTAACCATGTGTGCCATTGCACCCCGCCCTAAGGCACCGCATTCAGCCATCAGGAGTTATCCCCCAAAGCCACTAAAGCCCCACCCACCCAGCGCCCCATCCATCAAGCGGTCCCACCTCCAAAGACCCTCCATTGACGTTCCCAAACCCAAAAACCCACACATCAGCAACAATGTCCCACACGACAAAACCAAAGGCCCCCCACTCCTACCAGGTGATGGAACTGGTCAAAGGAGCCCAGAGAGATTGATCAGACGTGGAGGCAGAGGCTGTCTCAAGACCACTGTGGTCCAGCAAGAGATCTCTATACTAATTAATATTAAGAGCATTTTTATATTGCCAGTTCAGGAGGATAGTTTTCTTAGCAATGCATAAGGCAATGTAAACCATTTAAAATTACTTTTTGTCCATTGTGATATCATTCAAATTTCCTTGCAAGCAATCTACATTTCAGACACTTTGATAAGTCCTCACATATCTGGCACCATAAATTCTGAACAGGTAGACAGAACCAAAGCAAAAAGATATAATTATCTGGTATATTGCTTGTGCATTGTAAGCAGGTATTAGACGACATACAACCCATCCTGAACATCTGTAGTATACTCTATGAAGGATTTTGTATTGTATTAATTGTAAGTTGGGATTTTTAGTTATTTTAAAAGTTCTTAAACATATCTGAGACCAGAAGTTTTGGTCAAAGCTGACAGACAAATCCAACCTAATCAGATTTAAATTCTCATTTAGGGATTCAGTAATATATAAAGAAATAACAAAAAAATGGCAGCGTTTAAGGCAAATTCAAAGACCAGCAAGGAAGGTAATGGAAGACAACTCCCTGCTGATCAGCAACCCCAGGAAGCTGAAAGCACAGTCCATAACATCTCTACTATCTCACAAAAGGCACGAAGGAGCCAAAGACTCAGTAGACTGACAGAAAAGGGCCAAGAACTGTATGGTGAGCGGTAAGGAAGTCTGCACATCGTTTCCGTGTGTGCTATGGGATGTGGAAGGCCACAAAGCCAAAAAGGCTATAAATGATGAATGTCCAAGTGATCTGCTGCAAGAGTACATCTCTGAAGTTATGAAGGCTTCCAAGGAGGTGAATGCTGTTTATGCTGAGTTGAGACGTGCTGAATCTCCGGATAATGAAACAAGACAGAGGATGGATTCGTGTGAAGCTGTGACAAAAAGGATCACTAACGTTATAGTGAAGTGCCTAAGGAAGGCGGAAGGTCGAAGACACAAAGAACAATGGAAGGAGACCGAGTCTATTGCTACGTCAGTAGTCTTAGACAGGATGAGTGTTAAGTCACATCCGGTCTCTCTTCTTCTTCAAAGGTGCTCTCCAGACATTCCAGCTGGCACTCAGCTAAAAGACAAGAGCCAGCTGCTGAGGTTGCAGCAAGTGAGGCTGCTCTGCAAAATTTGCTTGAACAACAAATTCACATGTAAAAGTAAATTGAAAGACAAGAAGCAGAAATAACGATGAAACAAAAAGCTTTAGAAGCTAATATAAGTTAAATGCATGTAACACATTTTCATACATGTTTTAACTCGGTTTTGTAAACGTTTTAAAGAAGTTTTCATCATGACCTTAGCTGTCTCCATATCTGCATACATCATCACGTCGATTAAACTCTGAATAAAATAGAAATGACAAATTTTGTTTGGTCTTTTATGGTAAATTAATCCAATACTTTGTTTTGTATAGGCCTAGTTTGCACAGAAAAAGTTCTTCTACACTGCAATTATTTGCTAAGGCTTCTTTGCAAGGTGCTGGTATCGGCTTTGCTTCACAGATATATATAGCCTTCATTTCACCCGATCTTGTTCAATTCTAATGCAGGCTATTCAGTTGTAGTCCCCTAACATTTCGGCCAATTCGGCGATACAAAATACTCTATAAATACCACCTTTTTTACATTAAAATCCAGATTTTTTTAATAGGCGAAAAAAATGACCATCCCCCCAGGAATTTCTTTACAACTCGACTACTGGCGACACATGAGTGTCAAAAGCGAGTAAGGATGGCAACAAAACAGAAGAACATGAGGAACTATTTTTCAACGAAACCTGTAAGTCACTTAAAGTCAAGTTCGCTAATGAAATGTGTCCGTCAAATGCTACGCTTTGGCGCACATCATACAGTCTAAAATTGTATGAAATTATGAATTATGTGGTTTGGAAACTGACTGCACAGCAAGCTGCCCACTATTAGTTATCTTACACCATGTATATAAGGATGGCGCAGGTCTGTGCGCGCTTCTCCCAGGGAAGCAAGGTGCGCATGCACTGTGTGATTTCTGTCATACTTTAAGCCCATTTCCCAGTGATGCAACAATTTTACATATTATTAATGTAGCCAACATTATTCTTTGTGCCAAGATGTATACCGTATGAAGGTACACCTATTTAGTGCAGCCTCCTCTCCAGATTGAGCCAACTACCGTCTCAAGCACCTTGCTGCTGAAGAAGTTTTAACGAAAAAACCATCAAGTTTATAAAACCAACTTCTATGTTGACAACGGACTGACAAGTGTCGACACTGAAGACCAAGCAATACAGCTCATCAATGAAGCATGTTAACTTAGCAATATGGGCAAACTTCGATTGAACAAGTTCGTTTCCGACAGCACCCAAATTCTAGCTTCGGGTCCTATGGAAGAATGCGCAACAGGTGCCAAAAAGTCAGGTATGCCACTCAGCGAGATGCATATGGAAAGAGCACTTGGCGTACAATGGTGTGTGGCATTCAATCAGTTCCAGTTCAGAGTAGTTGATAAGGAGAATCCACTCACCAGAAGGGGGATACTGTCCAAAGTTGCCTCTGTGTTAGAACTGCTTGGATTTGTCTCTCATTTAATTTTCCTGGGAAAACAGATCTTGCAACAGATGTGTCAATATAAACTCAGCTGGGATGATACATTACCCGATGACCTTCGACCTCAGTGGGAGTCATGGCTGCATGACTTGAGACACCTGGCTAATGTAAAGATTCAGAGATGGTATGTTCCAACAAACTTCAATAACAACACAACGAACTACATAATGTCTCTAATGCCAGCTTATCCGTATATGGTACTGTATATGTACGTACCTCAGACCAGTAATTAGTAGTTCCTCCATCAAAGGTCACAACTATACCCCAACTTGAGTTGTCAACAACTCTTGTTGCTGTTCGCATGGGTGACATGCTGAAAAGGGAACTGGAAATGGAATTCTCAGAAGAAAGATACTGGACTGACTCCAAGATGGTACTTGGATACATTAGCAACAAAGCCAGGAGATTTCATATATTTGTTGCAAACAGAGTGGAGCACATCAAACAATGTACAGAATCAACACAACACAAGGCGGTCGCTAAACTTAAGTGATATGTGAACGAAGCAAGGGATAACAAGAGAAGAACATTCGAAGTAAGTAACCTAAAAGAGAAAAGGAAGCAGTGTGGATAGTCATAAAAATGGTTCAGGAAACAGCATTTGTTTAGGAAATAAAGACCCAGCGACATCATGAAACCCTGCGGATCAAAGATAAGGCCAACAAGTTACATTATGTCAATTTCTTGATGTCCAAGGTATTCTTCGAGTAGGTGGGCATTTAACTCAAGCTGCTCTGCATCCTGAAGTCAAGCATTCTGCGATCCTGCCGAGGAACAGTCACTTGTCGAGATTACTTGTCATACATCATCACGAGAAAGCTTACCACCAAGGACAAGGGATCACTATGAATGCACTTCGCACTAATGGCTTCTGGATAGTTGGATGCAGCAAGATAGTTTCATCTTACATCCACAGATGTATAGAAGGCTCAGAAGGCCTACAGAGCAGCAGAAGATGTCCGACCTTCCAGAGGAATGGATGGAAACTACACCACCATCTACTCTGGGATTGACTGTTTCTGCCCCTCAAGGAGGATCGCAAGGAGTTGAAGCGATATGGCTTGTTAATCACTTGCATGTGTTCTAGAGGAGTACACATCGAGATGCTTGATGATCTGTCTACAGATTCTCTCATCAACTCTTGCACGTGTATTCATATCTATTAGAGGTGTGGTATGACAGATTAGGTGTGACCAGGGAACAAACGTTGTCGGCACTAGAAAGGAGTTTGGTGAAGCGCTCAAGGAGATGGATCAAGCAAAACTGGACAAACTGGATTGCGAGTCTCTCTTGAACACCCTGGCATTAAGTCACATGGGTGGTATCTGGGAAAGACAAATGTGCGCAATTAATATACTGTAAACTGTACTCACATCAATGTTGGAACAATCAGCTACACAACTCAACGGCTCTCCTTTAAGGACTTTCCTGTATGAAGTCATGGTAGTTGTTAATAGCAGGTCATTGACTACTGACCAACTGTGTGATCCATCAAGCCCAGAATATTTAACACCAAACCCTATACTAACCATGAACTCCAAAACAATCTCCCCACCTCCAGAAAAGTTTGTCATGGAAAATCTTTATCTCAGTAAGAGGTGGCATCATGTTCAATTCCTCACCAAAACTTTCTGGACAAGGTGGAAAGGGGAGTATTTGTTGAATGTACAAGAGAGCCAAGGTGGACCAAGGAGCATAGAAATGCTCTTATTGATGATGCTGTTGTCCTGAAGGATGAAGTGACCCCACGCAATCAGTGGAAGTTGGAAAAGATAATTGAAGTGTATCCTGGGAAGGATGGAAGAGTGAAGAATGTAAAAGTATTAATGAGTGATCCAACCCTTGATAGACAAGGTAAACATGTCTCCAAGCCAGTTTACCTGGAGAGACCCACTCAGAAGACAGTCATCTTGTTGGAAGCCGACGAAAGGTCTCCGCCTCAATCTGTTCCAAATAAATAGCTCACAGCTCACTGTTAATTCATCATCTGTTCATTATTTTATTTTTTTTTCTTTTAATCACATGTGATTGGTGGGAGTGCAACAGTCCCTTGCATTTAATGTTTCATTGAATTGTTAATCCTATTTTTACTCCTTACTCCATCTAGTGGTAAACTACAAACGGATTAATTGTTACATTTAAGGCAAGGCAAGGCAAGGCAATTTTATTTGTATAGCACACTTTCAACAAGGTAATTCAAGCTGTTCAAGGTCCTCTTTTACATGCACTCATGCCATCTGCACACTGTAGCTGCAGATTGATGCCACACATAAAGAAAGAGATGTAGAGGGTTAGATAACAGAAGAAATAAGAAAAGGAAAGGTTGATAAGAAGAGACTATGGCGATAAAGAAGTATTTAGCCCCTCCTGGATGTCAGCTCATGAGGTTTTTGCACCTTAATGTTTTATTATTTGTGATCAATGCATTTGTTTGAATGAATGAGACAAGTACAAGGACGTGTTCTTGATATGAAGCTTTTGTGTGTTTTCTTTCTGAGCAGTTCTCATGGGTTGTTAAGACCAGAATAACCCCGCTTTTGACTCTATCTTGTGCCTCCGCCATTCCTTGAGGGTGCAACAATATCTCTCCATCTAAATCTCTGAGGCGCTAACACTACTACAGAAAAGTAGAGTTAGCCCCTCTAAGCTGTTTTGATCCTTAAAGCTATCTGCAGCTGAGTTGCTGTGGAGGTTAACCAGTCAGATATTAGGGTTTATTTAGCGAGACAGCCGCAATTTTAAATGATCTCATACTGTACTTCATAACACTTGCTAAATCAGCTGCCAGCTCTCCTATATTTAATGGTTACTGTCTCAGATCAACACTGTCCTCCAGCACTATCAACAGCAACATTATACCACATCAGATAAATAATAGGATACATTAGCTTTGCAGGAGTGACTCGGACTTGCTGCCACTTGACCGGTGCATTGGAACGACAGAATTACAATGATATATTTGTAGTCTCTGTATTATTGCTCAGAAGATTTTGCCATATCAGTTTATTTATTTGTATTGCTGTTTCTCAGCTTGTTGAGGGCTTTTTCCATTTGTGTCTTTCTATTTTGTGTTAAATTTGCTTACCTTTCCCAAGTTGTTAAATCTGTTTTTTTTCCCCTCTTATCTTAGTCCTACTCCGGGTTCCTTGTAGTCACCTTTAGTCTTCAGTAATGACTTTCACCTTTTCTGCCAAATCATCCCCATGTATTTCACTTGATCTGTGTCCTACATAAGTTTATTGTTTTTCAGTGTGCAATGCCGTATTCTCTTAAATACAGATTATCTTTGTTTATTTAACATGTTCACAGCTTGTTCATGACAGGGATAGAGGACGCGACTCTTGGTCTCGGACTCCAAGTCTTGATTTGTTTCACTTCTTAGGGACTTGTGACTTAAATTGACCAGCAGTTAAACTCAGACTACAACATGAGAAATAGCTATTGTTGGAATTAGCATGCAGCTTATGCTAATATTAGTTTGTTATTTAAGATCAAATTAGGTAAAATTACTGGATATTTTTAATGACTAACCAAAACCTCTGTACGTTTTTCAGACATCGTGCCGTTTATTTATTGTTTTAAAATTCATTTTAAGCTACCGTGTTAGCTTGGTGATACAGTGGGTTTCTGCGTACAATTAAACCAAGTATGGCTGCCATTATTTTAGTCTCAAAGTCTACACCCTAGTTTCTTATTTTTGACTCTGTTTCAGTTAACAATGACCTGACTTGTATTGGAAGATTCTTTTTGGGACTTGGACATAAACGTTGAATATGGAACCCGAACGCCATAGCGACATCTAGTGAGCGCAGGTGGTAGTTGCAATAATAGAACGAGGTTTCCAACTGTCGGGATGCCAGGTTCGCTGCCGATACGTGACGTGACCAGCTGGCACCATGTCCAGTGATAAATCATACAGGGTAAGGACTAATTTCAACTGATAAGTTTATTTTACAACAGTATTTAACGTTAGCCTTTCTATCCATTATCTATTAGATGCATGTAATGTCTGACAGTCTTACTTTAGCTTGCTATCGTTAGCCTGCTATCATTCATTCTTTTTACTTAGCTTACTGACACTAGATTATCTTTGGTTTGCATGTCTTCAACTGGAAGTCTTCATATTAGTTATTTAATAAATAAATAAATACATATTAGAAGCGCTGTTTGTCAGGTGCGCTGGGTTTTATTATCCTGTGCGACCCATGCTTTCTCTGGATCTTACGATCACACAAGCACCCCCTCACCCCAGAGGTACACTTACCCCCCTGTCGCCGGTCGGAGCTACGGTTACGCTAGCTAGCACCGGTAGGAGATACGGTTAACAGCCCCCCGCCCCCCCAGTGCCTCGCTGTGCCGAACAGACTATTTATCAGGCAACCCACAATAACACCCACTATTGGCTGGTAGATGTAAATGAAATGCCAACGTCGTGCCCGTCAAAATTTGTATTTTATTTTAATTCAAATATAATTTTGTAAGGAAATTGTGTACCCCTCTAAATGCCCCCTGGAAGTATTACTTTAAAAAAATATATAGCTTTTTATTAAATTGTTCCATATTAAACCTTTAACTTGACTTTACCACTTCACTGGCTGCATTTACATGCACAAAATGTCTTTAATCGGATCATAGTTCGGATTAGAATTTGACTGTGTACATGGCCCTGAAAAAAAGAATCAGATTATAACAAGTGTTTGCATCTGCCACACGTTCGATCGGAATAAATCATTTAGACATGCCCAGAACTAGCTAAAATACCGGAAACGGCTTTAGAAGAAGTAGCAGACTTCTGCTGTAAACAAACATGGCTGCGAGTGTTTAAAATGGAGCGGTACGATGTTCTTAAGAGTGGGCTTTTATTTTTTTCTGGTCACGGTTTTACATCTACAAACCTTTATTGTTGTGTACACAGTCAAATTCTAATCTGAATCTCTTTATTGTTTTACGCCGAGGTAATGTACGTATACGCATGACGTAACAGACATGTGCAGTAATGACCGACATTTGGAATAAGTGTTTACATGAACAGCAATCGGATTAACAATCGGCCTAACCCAGCCGTCTCAATCGGAATGAAATCTGAATATGAGTGATTGGATCAGAGTATTCCGAATGGCGTGTTTACATAAAGCATTTTTATTCAGATCAGGCTTTTAATCCGATTACTTGTGTCCATGTAAACGTAGCTACTGGTTTCTGGAGTTGTTTTAGTTTGATTAAAATCATTCACCTTGCTTCATCAGGATCAGCCTGCTGGTTTTGCTTCAACAGATTCAAAATGCACCAGTTTTCAAATACAAGACCCTGAAAGAGTCCTGTATTCTTATTTATCTAAGGTTTCTATCTGCAAGGAAGAAACTTCGTCCTTTAGCTTCATGTTACAATGAGGGTTTTTTAACATGAATATATGAAATTATTCTTCAACTCTTCATCCTTTACTTTGACCGACTTCTAACCTGAATTGATTTATACTTTATTTTATTCCATTCCTCTTAGGTTCTTGTTGATTTATTTTAGTATGACTCTGATGGGTTTTTCGCTGCTATTATAGAAATTCAATCTTTTGTTGTTGTTTAGTTCTTGTGTGTATCGTCTTTTCTTTCAGTAAAGCCCTTTGGTCACCTTCCAGGATTGTGGAAAGTGTTCTATAAATTACTTTGTCTGTTGGTTGATTGATTGTAAATCCTTAAATATCTGTATTTGTAAAGATCTGTATTTCCTTGAATATTAAATATTCCAAATACCATATTTTCTTCCCCCTTGTTGACAAATGACATGATCCATGACATCTGACAATTTAGCTTTTAGTCCTCTTTGGTATAGTAATAATAAGTCTCGTTTTCCAAAAGCAGGCTCTTAAAATCCATAATATTTAATTTTACTCCCCAGAAAAACTTTTTTCCCCAAAAAATGGATATTCCCTTATCTGTAAGATTTTTTTTTTCATTTTAAGCACTTTAGGCAAAATTAATTCATTAGTTTTTAAAGTTATTTCTCTTTATAGAATTGCTTTTATTCCTCTATGCCTTCAAATGCTATTTTTAATGTTGTCAGTCTACAATAAAAGTTATAAGTTGTTAAATGGAAGGCCATAGATCATTGTTTATTCCACTTGTGCTTTTAGGAATGTTTCTTCTCTTATTTTAAGTTCCTCCATTTTTATTTAACAACTTTCAAACACAGCTTCATGGAATTACCTTTATTTTTTCTTTAAAAACCAGTTGAATTCTAGTTTAGTTGATACAAGCACTTGACGTCAAGTCGGCGCAGGATATACCATATATAGACATCCCAGACCTCTGCTGCAGGAAGCCCAATGCAGAAACGTAGTGCGTGAGTTGCTCTGTTGTTGACTGCCAGAATCAACATGGAAATATTTTTTCTATTTTTTTATGCCGGAATCCTTTACGAATTTGGGACAATTTCAGGCGAAGTTGGCATTGAAGCTCCGTTTGGAAAAAGCGGTCATTCCAACAATCAGAGACTTTCTTGCAATTGAAACGGTAAGGCTATGTTTTTATTGCTCTACTGTCTGTAACAAACAACAGCTAACTGCTAATGTGCCTATTGTATGCTAGCGGGAGTAGTAGATATGGGTTAGATATGTTGAAGCGTTACCTGCGGTGTCAACCACCCTCCTTCCTGCCACCAATCAGTGCGCCCCTCATTTGCATTATTACAATGACCGTCCACGACAGCCAAAATATCGCATCAGGTCTCGCGAGACAATAATGCCTCCAGAAATAAGGGTCAGAGGGGCTCTGTGTTTATTTTTTTCAACTTTTCTTTTTTAGAAGGGCCTGAAAGACTATAACAGAGTGTGGGTATCCAAGCTAATACTAGGTTATGACTCCTTTAAAATGAAAACATTAACTAGGCAAGTAAAAGTCCCTCTTTCCTTTCCTTCACAAAACAGGGAGAGGTGTAAAGGGCCAAGAACCTTAACTCAGACCATAATGGTGCTTAAGCACAACAAAATCATAGCCCCATGTTGGGCGCCATTATGTTGTGGGAAGAAAATATCTACTTCCTTTCATAAAGGTTAGGCTGGAGTCTGGATAGGCATTTCTCATATTTTATTATGGCCAATCTTGTACATGAGCCCGTCGGGGCCAACGCTCAAACTCTCTCGCACACCAGATTATGTCGTCCGCCATTTCTGCAAGCAGCTTCTGCCTTCAGGGCCCTGATGTTATGTCTACATTGCAAGGTTAACCAAAACACTCCTCACTGCTGAAGAGTTATGCAGTTAGATCAGGGGAGGTGAAAGGCCTCTTCCCTGACTCTAATAATTATGCCATATTCCCCAGATTCCTTTACTAATAATTACTTAAAGGAGCTATATACAATTTTCTGAAATTTAAACTTGCGACTGACACCTGTGGCCAATAAAACGGAACTGCTCTTCCTTTCTGCTCGCTCTTGCAGCGCGCGCTCGTATGCCAGTCGCTCTCAATCTTCTATCTTTTTCGGGCACTTGTCAGGGGTTTAACTTTGTTAGTCTTATGTGGAGTTACTATTGGTGTCAAAGTTGGCCTTGGTCTCTTCTGTGTATTCGCACAATCCATTGCACTGCTTGCAAGTGCTGAGAGTGCGGGAAAATCCGACCCGACAGAAAATAGAAAAAATTGGATACAGGCTTATAGGTGCACCCACTGTGAGCTGACAAGGTGTCAATATGCTCATCAGGAGATGTTTGAGTCATAAATGGTCAAATAAAAAGACTATTGTTACATTTCCTTTGGGGGAAAAGTTACATGTAGCCCCTTGAATCAATGAATTGACATTACATTGAGATGTAACATTTTATATTAATGCATACCATTACAGAGTTTCAAATTTACCATTGTTTTTGAACAGGGGTAAGTAAACAGTTATACATAAAGAACTGATGACCAATCTGGGTGCAAACTTCATATGAGTGCAGATTCAGACCATGTCCTGCCTCTGACTTTTGTCTAATTCATACTTCTCAGTTCAATTAACCATGAAACCTTTATAATATAAATCTCATCCTCTGATAAGGGGGTGGTGATAAATGGCCTTTTTCCTTTTTTAGCTGTTTTTCTACTTCAATTCTGAGTAGACAGTGTACAAAAGGCCAAATTATCACAACACGTGAGCAATTGGTCAAAACTGTATAACTCTGAGTAGAAAGCTGCTGTTCAACTTACCTAAATATAGTGTAAATATAAGTACATAAGTGTATGAGTCGCTGAAGTCCAAGTGGCTCAAGTACAGGGGGATAGAGAGGTTTGTAAAAGCCTACAGACTCCTTTAATTGAGAAAAGCATATGTCAAAAAACAAAAACAAACAAAAAACATCTCCTACATTGATTATTTTATAATTTACAAGAAAATAAAGAGGGAGAAAATCAGATTCCTTTCAACCTCTATGACTGAAATGTACAGAGAGATTCAGGCTAAGGGTTTGGGGTTCTGGCTTGTGACAAGTTGTTGCTGCAGTTAGCCTTATTTTCATGTGTTTCTGAGATGAAAGAGATGGTTCACATTGAGCTTAAATAAGACTTACAGCTAAACTTTATCAGAATTTCATCAGCTGTGTTTACTGAATAATATCTGTATATTACTGCAGCAAGTCTCATCTTTTTTGTAATTCATTGCTTAAAAAATATTTCATCTGCAATACATGTTATGCTACATTGACAACTGATAATTATTCCTAATTTATGGTATCATGGCAGTGCTTTTATTTCATCTTTGTTATTTTTGGAAAAAATGTTTTTAGGGTTTTGGTCAGATTTTATTTTTATCGTTTTATTCTGCCCTTTTGCTTGGTGAGTGCCATTATTGGCATTGCAATATTTTGGGAATCTCATGAATTTACTTACCCTGTCACCAAAAACACATTCTCTTAAAGAATCATCAGTGTAATAATTTTGAGCACACTCGTTTGGAAGCACATATGCCATCACATTTGCTATCTTATCAAATAAAATACAGTTCCATGTATATTGTAAGAAAAGTAAAGTTAGTTATAAAAAGAGTGCAAGCTGACATCCTCTCCCATAATCTTCAATTTTCACCAGCTCGCCGTACTTGAGAACTCATCTTCATTAATAAAGATAACGTGGACATTTTCTCTTTGCACCAGTATACTTAGTTTGACAGAGTCTCAATTAGCATTGTATCAATTTTCATTATTCAGTGGGAAATGACTGTAAAGATGCCAACAAAGATGGCATCATGTGTTAAAATTGAATTCATTTTAGACTAGGTTGTTCTTACTCTAATACATCTTCTTTGCAGCTAGAAGCTCCTGAATACGTCTGTCGGGAGTTGTGTGGTTTCACTCTTCTTGTGATATGATTATAAGCTTTATGTGTGTATGTCTGCATTATTACATACTTACTGTTCAGGTGTCCATCAGAGGCTACATCTTAATATGAAAGATTAAGAAGTTTGTACGGTAACAGTAAATAGAAGAAATAATTAAATAAACCTCATACTTATTTTAAAGGTCCAACTGCTATTATATGCAGTCATAGTTGGGTTGTAGCTATATGTATTTGTACAGATGACAAGTATATATGTTAAATGCTATCACTACTATAACCTGAAAGAACATCAGAAGCACTTTTATTGCATCCCAAAGGCATTATTGTTTCGGAATGTGGTGATTGAGGAGGCCACTGAATTTATTTTCATGTTAAAGAAACCAGTTAAAGATGATGTGAGTGTTGTGGTATGGTGGACCAGAACACATTGTCTTGCTGGAAGTAGCCATCCTGGTCATAAAGGAAAGGACATGGTCAGCAACATTGCACAGGTAGGCTGTGGGGTTTAAAGAGGTCCTAGAATTCAAAACTGCATTAACCTTGTTGTTGAATATAGGCAGCTTGGGGTGTCACATTTACCATACCAAAAAGTCTGTGTCATCTCCAAACTGCTTTCCTATGTAAATTTGTATTTTTGTTATAGGTGCGAAGAAATGATTCAGCCTGAGCAAAGCTATAACAACAAGTCATAAGAGCTGTACCCCACTTAAACACGACTAGCCTGAACTACTGCTAATGTCCTTGTTGGAGAAGAGGAAAACAACAAAGAAGAATGTCAAAACATTACAAGTTATCCGGATGCTGTCCATGTACAGAGAGTTTCTAGCCTCAGGCAGCATCATCCAGCCATCGGGGTAAACCGGCCAATCAACATGCAGCTCATTTAATATTCATGTCTTTCGTGCTCACTCCACTTATCTTGGACATCATCAACTAATTCCTGATCTCTGGTACCATTCCTTCTGCCTTCAAACTTGCTGCCATCAAACCCATACTAAAAAAAAAGGATTGGACCACATTAACCCTGACAACCTCTGCCCTATTTCCAATCTCCCTTTTATAGCTAAAATTCTGGAATGTTCTGTAGCCTCTCAATTTACCCTAACATCTCCATTCCAATCAGCTGTATAAGATCTTTCAATCCAGATTCTGCTCTGATCATAGCACTGAAACAGCTCTAATCAAAGTAACAAATGACCTCCTGCTAGCACCTCTGCATACTCATCCTTAACCTCAGCACTGCTTTTGACACAATAGATCACTCCATCCTATTACACTGTCTTCAGTCTCATGTTGGCATTACTGGTTTAGCCCTTTCCTGGTTCACATCTTACCTCTCAAACAGATCTCAGCACATCCAATATCACCCCAGTAACCCATGGTCTCCTACAGTGCTCGGTTTTTTATCCTCCTTTTTATCATCTATATGTTACCTCATCATTCGCTACCATGGACTCCAATTTTTTTTTTTCCTTCTTTTTGTACGTGTCCTTTCTGGCCGTGTGGCGCTCAGAATTGGTGTCTGTGTACCACGTAAAAGCCCAACAGATTTCCTTTCACAAGTAGAGCATTACAGCCTTTGGAAATAGCACTCCCCTTGATGTATATGTGTAAGAATTCTTTGTTAGAAATTGCTGTTTTTTAAAAATTCTGATATTATGGACACGGAGATGGAAATAAAGGGGGAGAAAGAAAGAAGATTTAGAGAGGTAGGAAAAAAAAGTTAAGAGGGAAAGTGTAAGTTGAAGATACAAGGGGAACAAATCAGATCATTTATTATAAAAGTTTTGTTCAGCAGAGAGCGAACATATAAAAGTGCCATATTAATAGTGATTGGAGATGGCTGCAATAGCCTCCTCTATGGCAAGGCAAGGCCATAGAGGAGGCTATTGCAGTGTCTGGAAAGTGTCTGGGTTAGGCATAGTAAAATCAATGGAAGTCAATACAAAGTCAACACAAGGATAGCAAGACGTGCGTGCGTGTGTGTGTGTGTATGTGTGCGTGTGTGTGTGTGGTTATGAGCATGCTGGTGTATATATGGTTTCTCCAAATGAGTGTTCAATTGCTAGTGTGAAGAGCCATCAATCCGTCTCCCAGGAATCGACACAGACACAAAGGAAATCAGAGCCATAGACATCCAAAGGGGCGGCTGTAGTTCAGTGGTAGTTCTCAGCCTGTGACCCAGAAATTGTGGGTTCGATTCCAACTTCCACCTGCTACATGTCGTTGTTTCCTTGGGCAAGACACTTCACCTACTGGTGTTGGCCAGAGGGGCTGATAGCGCAATATGGCAGCCTCGCTTCTGTCAGTCTACCCCAGGGCAGCTGTGGCTATAATCATAGCTTGCTTCCACCAGTGTGCGAATGTGAGAGTGAATTAATAATTGGAGTTGTAAAGCGCTTTGAGTCTCTCGAAAAAGGCGATATATAAATGCAAGCTTTTTTTAATATTAAAGGACAGAGCAACAAGCCCACGGGCTCCGCCGACAACCGGCTACGCCAGGATGGATCCAGCCAGGGACTAGCCGACAGGGGCCCCATGCCACCATTCCGGGAGGGCCATGATCAGCTGATGGCAGACATAAGCCGCCACCAGCCCAAGTCAATACCCACAACTGACATCCCAATGCCTCCCCCTGCCCAATGTCGGGGTGCCACACCAGTTAACCGATCAGATGGATGGTATCCCCAGGCGAAGACCAGCCAGCACCTGGACACTGAGCTCAGACAGCTCTTGAATCTCAATCCCACAAACTGCAGAGCACCACGACCAAGCATCCAACCAAGGTCAATCAAACTCACCAATGAACTGGCCACCCCGCCGAGCAACCCGACAGTTTACCACCAAACAACGCCCAAACCGTCCCCTCCCAAAGAGGCGCCCGGCAAACAGCGCCAAAAGGAGAACATCGGCCCTGCACAGCCATCGACCGATACCCTGGTCCACCCAGACCCGGCCAGGCAGGCACCAGGGAGGAACCGTCATGCCCCCCGAGCACCCAGCCCTGGACCCCGAGAACAACCAATGCACTGCTGGGCAGAGGCCTCAGACACCTGATGGCCAATAGCCAACAGGGCTGTGGAAAGACCCCTAGAGAGAGATTCCCCTAGAGAGAGATTGATCAGATGTGGAGGCAGAGGCTGTCTCAATGTGGAACAATGTGGTCCAACAAGAGATCTTGATACTGATTAATTGGGATGAAAAAAAATAACGATACCTCGATATATTGCAATATTTTATTACCTGGTATTGTATTGATTTTGAAAACAAAAAAATATATATATTTTTTAAGGATTTGAATAGAACCATTAATGATGACAGTAATTTTTGTAGTAAAATTAAAAGCATGACTGGTAGTTTGTGGCTGTTGTCACCTTCTTCGTTCCAGTGGATCAACTAGATCTACTAATAAAACTGGATGTGTTAAAGTATGAAATAGGTTGGAGTGTTTAGAATGCTGTGACAGTTTTCCTGCTGTTAAATTGAGTTCACAATAAATTCACAATAAATCACAATATATTGTCTTACTCATAGTATAACGATATATCGCGATATATCGTATCGTCTCCCATGTAATGCGATACATATCGTATCGCCAGATTTTTGCCAATACACATCCCTACTGATTAATATTAAGAAAAAAAAATTTACAGTTCAGGAGGATAGTTCGTAGCAATCATAAGGCAATGTAAACCATTTGAAGTAACTTTGTGTTCATGGTGACACCATCTAAGTTCCCCAGCAAGCAAACGGAGGGAGAAGGTAGAATATTACATTTCAGACACTTTGATGGTAGGTTTGCAATTTTTATTTTTTTGCATAATGTCTGTTCCACGTCTATCCAGGACTGATCTAGGTGGCTATGTTTTAACCTTCTTGAGATGCATTGGAGCCTGTTGGCTAAGAAATAATAAAGAAAGTTAATAGTTCTAGACCTCCTTTATCTTTGCTCTTCTGCAGTGCTTTGTGCCAATAAGTGGAATGTAGTTTAGCTTTGTTAAATCTGCCTGTCTTGGTAAAACATTGATACCTGAATACACAATCTTCCCTGACTGCAGTTGTGTATTAATTGGATTCTGCAAAGAACAAATGATCGGAAGACGCGTAGATTTTAACCAAGTTATGGAATAATCTGAAACACTTGAGTAAGAGTTTATCAGTCCGATTACATGAGAGAGAGAGGTTTGTGAATGCTGGAGAAAAAGTTATACATCATCTGCATAAAGACTGATTTTATGTTCTATGTTATTGCATTGTATGCCTTTGATGTTGTTAGTTTGTCTGATTGCTAATGCTAGTGGTTCAATAAAAATAGCAATATTGCTGTATAATATTTTTAACCAGTTTATAGAAGAATTTCCAAAGTCAGATTTATGTAAGGTTGCAAATAAGAATTGCCTGTTAACTCTATCAAATGCTTTTTCTGCATCTAGAGATAATGTATTGGTTAAATATATACATAGACTCCAATTTCACTGTTAGGCCACACAACCTATCTACAAAACCATCACCTCTATCACTGTCTCCACCCAAACAAACTGCCTCACTGCCACATGAATAGTCACATGGATGACTACAAACCTCCTCAAGCGCAACTGCAATAAATCTGAAATGCTCATAACTGGATCCAGATCGCTCCTCCCCTCCACCCAAGACTTCCCACTCTGAATTGATGTTCATGCTGTCTCTCCCTCCCCTCAGATTAGAAACCTTGGATTCATTTTTGATCCCACCGTCTCTTACCAACCACACGTCCATCAGAAACAGCCTTCTTTTTCCTCCAAAATATTGCCTGCCTCCACCCCATTCTGTCCACTACTGCTCCAGAAACCTTCATCCACACCTTCATCTCCTCCAGAATTGATCAAATCAAATCAAACTTTATTTATAAAGCGCTTTTCATACAAGAAGTTGCATCACAAAGGGCTTTACAGATTAAAATGACTTCACATAAAACCACCTTCCCTTCCCTCCCCCACAGATTTAAAAGCATGGTCACAGTTATACCCCCCTCCCCATCTCCCATGCACACACACAGTTAAAAGAAAAAGTAAAAAAGGACATTGGGCCGAGTGTAGATGCAAGGAAACGCAAGTAGATGCAAGGATACGCCATCAGAGGAGCCATCTGCCCCAGCAGCGGTAGTCTAACAGTAGCAGCTGAGGCACCGACACAGGGCACACAGTGGAGGCAAGGTCAAGACCCCCACCTCCACCCAAGCTCCACCTGGAGAGCACCCAGGCAGCCACAGCCGACCTCCGCTTCCGGGGCAGAGGCCTCCCACAGAGGAAATACTGGAACGGGGATTAAGATAAATTGAAGTATAAAAATAAACAGTAAATTAATGTGCTAAGATTAAATAGTAAAACTGATGAAAATAAAATCATATAAAACATGCAGAGCAATTAAACAAACAGCAATAAATAATAATCAGTTAAAAGCTAGGCTAAAAAGGTGAGTCTTGAGCCTGCTCTTAAAAACATGAACGTTCTCTGCAGCCCTGAGGTCCTCTGGCAGCCTCTTCCAGAGGTGAGGGCCATAAAACTGGAAAGACGCCTCGCCATCAGTGTGTGTCCTGACTTTTGGGGTGACAAGGAGACGGCTGCCAGAGGAGCGCAGAGACCGCAAAGGTTTATATGGTAAAAGCAGTTCAGAGAGATAAGAAGGTCCAAGACCATTAAGACACTTAAAAACCATTAAAAGAACCTTAAAGTCGATCCTGAAATGTACGGAGAGCCAATGCAATGATCTTCGTCAGGACACAATTTTGTAGTAGTTGTAAACCTGATATACTCTTTTTGGGAAGACCAGAAAGCAGGGCATTACAGTAATCAATTCTACTGGAGATATAAGCATGCATCAGTGTCTCCGTATTGGCCCGAGAGAGAATGGGGCGGACTCTGGCGATGTTCTTTAGTTGATAAAAACCTATTTTAGTAATATTTTTTATGTGAGGAATAAAAGTCAGCTCAGAGTCAAAAATCACGCCCAGGTTCTTCACTTGTAAAGAAGGATTAAAAGACAGTGATTGTAGTTTTGGTAAAAGTTTCTCTCTCTGAGCCTCAGGACCGATGACTAAAACTTCAGTTTTGTCCTGGTTGAGCTGGAGAAAGTTTTCTGCCATCCAGGATTTAATGTCTAAAATGCAGTTAAAAAGTGCATCCATTGGCCGTGTGTCATCGGGAGAAATGGAGATGTACAGCTGTGTATCATCAGCATAACTGTGAAAGTTGACTCCATGTCTTCTGATGACACTGCCAAGAGGGAGCATATACAGGTTAAAAAGCACTGGGCCTAAAATCGAACCCTGGGGCACACCACATGTAATCCTATGGACCCTAGAGGAGCAGGTATCTAAACTTACCATAAAAGTCCTGTCTGTGAGATAGGATGTGAACCATTTGTGAACAGCACCAGAGAGGACAATCTGTTTTAAACGGGTTAAAAAAATAGTGTGATCTACTGTATCGAAGGCAGCGCTTAGATCCAGTAGAACCAACACTGTCACCCTCTGTGCATCATAGTTTAATCTAAAATCATTTAAAATCTTTAGAAGGGCCGTCTCTGTGCTGTGGTTCACCCTAAAACCAGACTGAAATTTCTCCAGGACATTGTGCTCATTAATAAAGTCATTAAGTTGAATTAAAACAATTTTTTCTAAAATTTTGCTTAAAAAAGGTAAGTTAGATACTGGTCTAAAATTGTTAAAATCATTAAAATCTAAATTGCTCTTCTTCAACAGGGGCCTCACTACCGGCCCTTTAAAGGCAGCAGGAAAGACCCCTGTCTGAAGGGAGCAATTCATCATGGTTAAAATCTCATCTCTAAAAGATCCATAAAATTGCTTAAAAAAGGAAGTGGAAATCGGGTCCAAAACACATGTGGTGGGCCTCACTGAGGAGAAAACGTTATCAAGAGTCCCAGCTTCTACCAGGACAAAACTGTCCAGCGTTTCCTCTGGTAAAGACACACACTCAGATTTGTCTAAAACCATGTTACTCTGAGAAGATAAAATCTTACATCTGATGGTGTCTACCTTCCATCTGAAGTGGTCTGCGAACTCCTCACAAAGAGTGTTTGAGGGGGTTTTAGGAAATGCAGTTGTAGCTCTGTTAAAAAGTTTAGCAATGGTGGAAAAAAGGATTTTGGAATTATTTTTATGTTCCGAGATGATGTTGGAGAAGTATGAATTTCTTGAATTTCTTACTGCATTGTTGTATAATTTGAGAAGATCTGTGTATATTTGATGGTTTATTGTGGTTTTACTTTTCCTCCATTTTCTCTCTGCCGCCTTACAATTTCTCTTCTGTTTTCTGAGGTTTTCATTTTTCCACGGCGTTGCAGCTTTAGATTTTAAACTTTTAACTTGTAGTGGAGCAAGCCAGTCAAGAGTGGACTGAAGCCTTCTGTTAAAATCCTTGATAATAAAATCACAGGGGGCAGGTAAAACAATAGGAGGATTTTTTTTTTAAATTTCCAGAAAACCTGCAGCCACTTCAGGGGTTAGATGGCGCTTCCTGACAGTTCTCACAGAAGTCTCCTTCTGGATAAAACTGGTGATGTTAAAAAACACACAGTAGTGGTCAGAGACAGACAAGTCAACAACAGGGGCATCTGCACTCAGCCAAGTTTCTGTTAAAAATAAACAATGAAGATTATGGTCTAAAATCAGATCATTTATTATAAAAGTTTTGTTCAGCAGAGAGCGAACATATAAAAGTGCCATATTAATAGTGATTGATTAGAGATGGCTGCAATAGCCTCCTCTATGGCAAGGCAAGGCCAGGCAATTTTATTTGTATATCACACTTTCAACAGCAAGGTAATTTAAGGTGCTTTACGTGATTAAGGGGTAAAATACAAATAGCAGCAAAACACAGAAGGCAAATAAAGTAAAAACAGCAATAAAGCAAGAAACATGATACATCAAAGCATTACTCAAAGGCAGCTCTAAACAGATAAATTTTTAGTTATGATTTAAAAGAACTCAGTGTTTTAGCAGCTTTGGAGATGTCTGGAACTTAGTTCCAGATTAGAAGATCATAGAAACATGAAAGCTGCTTCTCCATGTTTGGTTCTAATGCTAGGGATGTTGAGTAGACTGAAATTAGAGGACCTGAGTGTTCCGGTGGGTTGGTATAGTAACAGTAGATCTTCAACATACTTTGGTGCTAACCCATTCAAAGATTTATAAACTAGCAAAAGTATTTTGAAGTCTATTCTCTGAGCTACAGAGAGCCAGTATAAAGACCTTAGAACTGCTGTGATGTGCTCTACTTTACTGGTTATAGTGTGGACACGAGCAGCAGTGTTCTGGATCAGCTGTCTAATTGACTTTTTAGGCAGACCTGTGAGAACGCTGTTGCAGTAATCAATCCGAACGAAAGATAAATGCATGGATGAGTTTTTCGAGGTCCTGTTGCAACATCACTCCTTTAATCCTAGAAATGTTCTTCAGGTGATAGAAGGTTGACCTTGTTATTGCCTTTATGTGACCTGGAGGTTCAGGTCTGAGTCCATAACAACACCTAGATTTCGGGCCTGATCAATAGTTTCTACCACAGTCTGTATTTATGCAAGTGTCATTGCAAACTTTGACGAGGGCAGTCTAGTACAGTTTAGTACTAGGGGACCCAAAGTGTGTGTGTCCCTATATTACCCTTTTACCACCAGCTTAAACTGTTGGTACAAGGCAGACTAAATCCATGTTGTTCACAACAGTGTTTTTGAACCCTGGTCCTCAAGGCACACTGCCCTACATGTTTTAGATGCTTCCCTGCTTCAGCATACCGGATTTGAACTGATGGCTGTTATCAATTGCTGCACTGAGGTCCAACAGAACCAGCACTGTGGTTCTACCACAGTCTGTATTTATGCGAATGTCATTGAAAACTTTGACGAGGGTAGTCTCAGTGCTGTGGTGAGCATGGAAAACAGACTGAAAAACATAAAAGCGGTTGGTCATTGTTATGAAGCCATTTAACTGCTAAAAAACAGCTTTTTCAATCATTTTACTGAGGAATGGAATATTAGAGTTTGGCCTGTAGTTCTGCATTAACGTGTTGTCCAGATTATTCTTTTTTAGCAGTGGTTTAATAACTGCTGTTTTTAAAGCCTGGGGGTAGACACCTGACAGGAGGGATGAGTTAACTATTTTAATCAGATCAGACCCAATGACAAGGAAAACTTTCCTAAGGAAAGCTGTGGGTAGGATATCAAGACAGCAAGATGATGAGCTTAATTGGTTAATGATTTCTTCTAGGTTTTTTTGGTTTAATTCATGGAATTCTGACATTTTTTCTACATTGGTGTTAGCTGGATATAACATTGGTAGTCGGTTTGGTACTGTGGTACAGAACAACCGTCCAATTGTTAGAATCTTTTCAGTGAAAAAGCTGGCAAATTCATTGCAGGGCTTGGTTGAATTTAGTTCAGGGGCTACTGTCACTGAAGGATTAGTTATTCGTTCCACTGTTGCAAACAGAGTCTGTGCATTATTAATATTTCTGTTAATGATTTCAGAGAAGAAATATTCCCTGGCATTTTTTAAAGTTAAGTTTAAAGTTGATATCTGTTCAGTCTCTCTTTGTAGATCTCACAGTGAACCTGGAGTCAAGTTTTCCACCATTTTCTCTCGGCTTGTTAACTGTCCCCAAAAAACACTTTTTTACTGTTATCTCAGGGGCGACTGTGGCTCAGGAGTGAGGAGTTCGTCTTGTAACCAGAGGGTTGCCAGTTGCCCCGCTCTGTCCGTCTCAGTTGTTGTGTCCTTGGGCAAGACACTTCACCCTTCTGCCTACTGGTGGTGGTCAGAGGGCCCGGTGGCGCCAGTGTCCGGCAGCCTCGCTTCTGTCAGTGTGCCCCAGGGCAACTGTGGCTACAGTGTAGCTTGCCATCACCAGTGTGTGAATGTGTGTGTGAATGACTGAATGTAGTGTGAAGCGCTTTGGGGTCCTCACAGACTAAATAAAGCGCTATACAAGTACAGGCCATTTACCATATTTATTTATTTATCTCATTGTGGCTAGATATTTTAGCAGAGATGGTACTTTCAAAGAAAACACAGAAATGGCCAGATAGCACAATGATTAATCGACATAATGTCATAATCGACACATATTATGGAAAGAAGGTCGCTGAAATCATTAAAGAAGTTAGAGTCAAGTTTTGGGGGTTTATATAAACTTAAAAATAGAGCTTTTTTAGGCTCATTTTGGCTCGCTTAAGAAATTGTAATTTGGAGGAGTAGATTTTGTCAATACAGATGTTTCGTTATTTATATCTAGCCAGGTTACTGATAAAAAAGGATGTTTATATTATGTTCAGTGATGAATTCATTGATTAGGAATGACTTTCTTGATTAAGACCTAATATTTTATAAAGCTAAATTAAGTGGTTTGATGATGGGTAGCTGAATCTTCTGACAGGTGATCAATTTGAGATGTGGTTAAATATGAGAGAGTTTGGCCTTCACTTTGTATGTGTCAGGAAATGTTTGTTCTCTGATTGTATCCACAGGCTGTACTTTGAGGTCAGCTCTCGGGTGTTTATTCAGATAACAGAAAATATTTGAGGTCAACAGTCTCAGTCCAGCTCTATTAAGATAACGTTTATTTGTCTTGAACAAGTGCTTTGCACATCCAAATATTTAAAGTTATTCATAAATGGGATTGAATTTTCAGCAGATTTTCTCTTCAACCATTTATGGAGCATGTGAAGTCTACTGTTCCTTTCATCATTTCCTTGAGGGACTGGTCCGCTGATAAAGATATTTATGTTAAGTCCACCAAGTCTCTGTAGCAGATCAGAGAAGTCTGTTTTGAGAATCTCAGATTGTTTTTTTTGTTTTTTTTGGCTACATCATTTGCATCATTTGCATGTGGATAACAAGCTGTTATGCTGGAAAATACTTCAGGGTTCCAAAATAAAAGAAGACTGAGTCCCAGAAGGCATTTAAGTATTACATTCAAACATGTCTGGCCAGAAACATGGAGGGAACAGGGTTGTCAGGAATTCAGGAAGGGTTCCGCTCTCCCTCTGCCAGCCCCGGGAGGGCCCCGCACTGAAACCCAAGCCTCCTTCATGCTTGGGGAGTGAGCAGGCCCTTCTTTCCACCTAATGGGGCGGGGTTCCCCGGATGGACGTAGCGCGTGGAAGGATCACGTTATTCCAGCCAGATCCTCCCCAACCCTTCAGGCGCCCCGGCCGGCCAGGAGGAGGCAGTATATAGCCCCAAGACTAGTGCTGGTAGCTCACAGTAGTAGTAGCTCACATTAGCTGCTCAAGGGAACACGGGGAGAACAAGCAAACTCCACACAGAAAGGCCCTTTCGCCAACCCCACCCAGGGTGTGGGTGCAGATGATGCGGGGGAACAAACACACCTTTAGCACCCACAGCATCCCCGGCAGTAATCGAACCAGGACTTTCTAGCTGTGAGGAGAGCTGTGCTGCAAGCTCCGCCACTGTGCACCCCTTTGATTCAGTGCGCTTTAAAGCCGGCCAGTCTTCGTCGAATTGGGAATGGGAAGTTCTACCCGTTAAACGCCTTATGGCTGGAGGAGTGGCGTTGTTCTGTGGCTTCTGTGCATGACTGTTGGATCGAGATAACACCGATCCAGATTCGTCCTCTCTGCGTGTAGTCATCGGTAAAGTTGTATCATTTCCATATCCAGTGTTTAGATCAAAATTAATCTGAAGATGGTGTAACTTCATCTCATTTGTTTTAATTCTCTGGAGCAGTTTCTCAGTGTCATCAACTGACTATCTTGGTAATCCACAATCCCTCAGAAAAGTAATCCAAAAAAAGAGATCCGTTTAAGACAGTAACTCAAGTGGCTGGGTGTATAAAGTAACTAAGAAAATAACCTAAGAAAAGCTAAGAAAAGATAATAAGAAGAGAATAAGGCTAGAGATCGGGAGAGGTTGGGAGAGGCGGCTCCTCCTTCAGCAGCCGGTAGAAAACATGGTCTTTCTTCCTCTCACCTAAAGAAACTGCAATATGTTTAGAACTCAGCTGCCCGGCTACTCATCCACACCTGGTCCAGAGATCACATAACTCCCGTCCTACAAAAGCTCCACTGGCTCACTATTCAGCAGCGCATCCAATTCAAGGTCCTACTCATCACCTCCAAAGCTCTTAATAACCTACCCTCCCCCCCTTACCTCTCTGACCTTCTGCAACACCATCATCCCTTCCTCTGTCTCCGATCCTATGTAAAATGTATTCATATTATTATTATTATTATTATTATTATTATTATTATTATTATTATTATTATTATTATTATGTCCAGACTGAGTGGGTCTTTCCAGTCTTTTCATCATGGGGCTTTATTATGGGGTTGTATTTGGCCATTTCTCAGGGTTCATGCACCATCTTTAGCCCCAACAAACTTTCATATACTATATATAGTCTCAAAGAACAGTTTCCAGTTGTCAACAAATGTCCTACAACCCCTTTAAACGATGTTCAGTTGGCACTAATAGGCCAAAAATATCCCAACCTCTAGAACCAACATCAGCAACTTAGCCATGCTTAGGGATACAAGAAAGGAAAAAAGTGTTGGAATACATTCAAATACATTTTAATTTAGCTGAGACATATAATGAGCTTGTCACATCAACACTTAAAGCAGATTCTTAATCAGTTTCCAAACCTTTTGCATAATGAAAAGAAATAAGTCAAGGGGAATTCACTGAAAGATTTTACTGTATTTATACTCATTGATCTATTGTTATGTGTGTGAATTTGATTCCTGGTTGTTGGGAACTATTTTTTAAATAAAATTAGTCATCTAGTACCTTCTAACGTTTAGGACTGCGTTGCAGTGTCTCATTTAAATACTGTTTTGGACATAGATAAATTTGCTTCAGGAATTATATGAGAAAACCTGCTTCGATGCACATTATAGAGGTCATGGATGTGTGCATTCTGACATGCATGCTGATTTATCTACAGTTTGGCTCAAAAATATTCATACCCCAAATAAGTTGAGGTTGTTTTCATTCAACCAGTATGTGGTTTTTTAGATGGAAATGACACTGGAATCTTCCTAACAATTAAAGTATATAAATGTGTATCACTGTTGGAAAAATAAAAATGCTTATTTTTACATTTGTATATAAAAATACCATATCCAAATTTCCCTTTGCGCTTAATCAGTGGGAAAGCATTTATTGGCTATTACAGCAACCAATGGCTTGTCATAATTGCCGACCATCTTTTTGTATGTCTCTTTGCCATGACTCTAATCTTTAGTTTCCTCCAAAGATTCTTTGTCCCAATTTGAGACCTAGCTCATATCGATACTCTGGTTTGGCCACTCCAAGACGTTAATATTTTTGTCGGCAAACCATCTCTTCACCACCTTAAGATGGTAAAAAAACAAATGTTGCCCAAAACTAAGTTTCTATGCAGACTGTCATGATCATGGGTTATTTTGGGGTTTTGTTTGGACCTTCGAGGGCTGTTCCACAAAGCAAGCTTAAAAAAATCAAGGCTCATTTGAAATGGCGTCGCTTGAATTACTGTTCACTCCAGATGGATTCAACCCACTCTAATTCAGTCAAGGCATGACAAGCGAGACTCATGTGTGTCCACGCTACATTAAAGGCAGCCCCTGTCAATCGATGCCAGATCTGCATTCTTCTCCCAGGTGGAGCAAGAATTATTAATGTAAGCCTATGTGCACCACAAATACATCATAACCAATAAGGAGAATGGCAGTTGCATGAAAAAAAGCTTGTGAGTCTGCAGAAGAAAACCTGCTGTGTGACATTACATGGCTTGTCCAATCATTTTCATCAAGCTAAAATATGCCTCACAGCTAGCCTACCTCAGAGCAGGCTTGTCCAAGAGCATATGTCACCATAGTGACTAAGTGGGGGTTCAGGTTAGCCTTGTTTGTGGAACTGAAATTTGGGAAATAAAGCCAGGATTGTTAAAGTAAGCCTGGCTTTTGAGATTGGCTCACTTTGTGGAACGACCCTTAGATTCTTTTGTTCCCATTTTGAGCGTTAATGTTGTGCTTTTGTTTTGATGTTTCTTTATTTTGGTATTGTCATTTGTAGTTCATTTCTCTGTATTAGTTTCTGTTTGTCATTGGGCATTTTGAATTATTTCTTATCTGAGTTTCTTTCTACTTAGTATTTTACCTGTCCTTCCTTTTCTTCACTCTGTTTTCCTCCTGCCTCTCTACCTCATGTCCCAGCTGCAACTCATTTCCAATCGCTTCCTGCTGTCTCTTGCTCTCACACACCTGTATCTGTTTATCCTTAATTATGTTCCCTGGTTTCTGTGCCATTTTTCACTCCTCCACAGTATACATAAGAACACCGATCTCTCCACTTACCTGCTGGATTCTCCATCCTTTCATCCCTCTTTAGCCTCGTTGTTATGTCCTTTTTGTGTACCAACCTGAGGCCTATTTGTGAGTTTGTTCTGAATAAATTGTTTCACTTCAATATCATTCAGCATTTAGATCCTCATTCCACAACACCATGACACATATATTCTGATAAGAATATTGATGTAGTCTTTTTTTCATACCATTTACTTTGATTACGTTGCCAATGCAATTTACACATTAGCTGAAAAACACCTCCAAAACATATTCCATTTCCTTTCATTTTATACCAACAGGAGTCATACATTAAGATTTAAATTATCTTTTTCAGGAAGGTCCCAGCCAAGTCAGCAGTACACAAATCGTATTAGACCTCATTTTAAACAGTAAACCACACAATAAAAGTAAGCACATGCTTTAAATACATCTACCATAAAATGCACTTGTTTCCAATTTTCTTTAAAAACTCTTTTAAAATGTTCAGAGCCCAGCTTTGAGACCTAAGAGATGCGGCAACAAATTATGGGTAAATAGAGGTTTGGGGCTCGTTAGGTAGAGTAGAGGCTTGTAATCAGATGGTTGCAGGTTCAATTCCAGCTTAAGGCTGTCACACGTTGAAGTGTCCCTGGGCAAGACACTTAAACTCCAAGTTACCTATTTGTGAGTGTGAATGGGTGAATGTGACTCCAGTAAAATTCTTTGAGTGGTCAGTATGACTAGAAAAGTGCTATACAAGTTCATTCCATTTACATGCATATTAAAAGTAACTTTTTTTCAAGTTCAGTCCAGACCCTTGGGACCATGAAAAGAGGGTAACATCCCACAGTCTGTTGGTTTATATAGATCAGCAGGTATAGTGGTAGAATTTAAGAAATCTAGAATTGCTTTTTAAATTGTTATATGAAAGACAGTGGTTTCATCTTCTGATGGGCAGAGCAAAACAGACCACCCTCTTATAAAAAAGAAATGAGTAAGAGTTTTGATTTGTTATGAATCTAAGAACCACATAAGAGAAAATAACTGATTTTGAAAGTACAATGTGATTTCTTTACTAGATGCTAAATGTTTGATTTAAATATGAAGCCTTCATCAATAACATTATCTGTACTGGGAAAAAACCTTGGTAGGAGGTAATGGGTCTGCAATTTATTAACTTAAGATTTCAATTTGAAAGTAACACTAATTTAGATTTGTCTGCAGTCAAGGCACGTTTTTAGTCACAGATGTCCTCTGTGACTTAATAGTGAAGAGAAAAAAATTATTTAAATGTTGAGAGTACATTTATTTTGTGTGTATGAGGGTTTAATTATGTAGTGCATGTGGAAACACTTAGAAACAGTGAACAATCAAGAAGAATGTAGTACATCATGCGTTCCCTTATGTGAAGAGGCTTTGATCCTTATTCTGTGAACAAAGATCGATGTGGGAGGGGTTTCATGCAACTCGTGTTTCAATAAAAACTCTATGCTGACCTAGAACTGCGCTCAGTTAAAGGCAGGGTATACAATTGTGGGAGTGCTCCTTGAGAGGGCGTTATTGAAAAATAAAAAGTCCCACCCCTTGCTTCATGCTCTCCCACTAAGCCACGCCTCAATAACACAGGCACGCACAGCCAGCATGGTCTCGTTGGGTCTCCGCCACTTCACTTCACACTTCCCTCTGCCATTTTGACCAAAGTCACAAAATATAACGTGATCTTACCTGTCCAGGAGAAAATCAGCAACCAACGCATCCGTTAGCAAGCCCTTAGCATCCTTGATTTGACGTTACCGTGTAAATGCATCAGCTCCGATGCAGATTCGGCTTTAAGCACGCTGTTCATCGGGTTTCTTCTTTCTCGTTGCTATTTCCACAACAGCTTTGCGTTTTTGGTTCATTTTGGCGCGAGCTCAATTCCTGTTTACAGGCTAGAACGAGCGTTGCATGCACACGAAGGGGACGCGCAGAGAGGGGAGGTGCTGGAACACAGAAGCTTTGCTTACAAGCCTCTTATCTTGGACGGACTGTGGAAGTTGATTGGATTAGGTTTTCCCACGGTTTCACACTGTAGAAAGAAGGAAAATTACTCGGTCAGGTTTAAGAACTCCTAACTTATAGGTTGCTACTGGTATATGAAGAGCATTTTTTGCAGTAAAAAAAAACTGTTTTAAAATGAAATCGTATACCCTGCCTTTAAGAGAACTTAGTCCAGCGTACGACGTCTCGCTGTTAACCTCTTTAGCCCCACAGACCTGGCGCCGGGTCACTGTGGGGGAAGGGCGGGGAAATGTCCGAATTTAGTTGATGTCCTATCATTATAAACCTCAGAATCTCAGCTAAAGTCTCATATAAATATTTTCTGTGACCTCCAAACCTAGAAAAAATAACAAGCAATTAAAGGAACAGTTGTGCTATTTTCAACCTCACGCCAATGACTGACGCAATCTGCTGGGATTCCTTAAATAGGAAACTTTTTAACTGATTGGAATGTTTGTATAAATGTATTGAAATGACTTCTTGTTAAGTGCCTTGAGATGACATCTTTTGTGAATTGGCGCTATATAAATAAACTGAATTGAATTGAATTGAATTTTGCGATTTTTACATGAACACATTCAACCAAACCTGTCGGTCACCCTGCCGAACAGAACCGAGCAAACTTTGCCTTCCCTGAAAGCCAGCATCTCACAGATTCTAAAGCTGCAAGTTTCATCACGCTACATGCAAATTTCAGCAAATGAGCAGCAAAATAAGCCCAAAAATACGTACAGCATCTGAAAAACAAGAGAATAAATTTTCCTTACCTTTGTTTTTTCCGTGCTGAAAAGAATAATCCACCGTGATATGACTGTATTTCCAGAATAACTAAAATATCCAGTGTGTATTTAGAAAAGAAAAAGGGAAAAAAGCGTAATCCTTTGCCATTATTTTTTACATTTGATTCGAGGAAGCTCAACCTTGTCTGACATGCACACTGTGAACTTTCCCCATGTAAACATTAGCTTTGTCCAATCTGCTTCAAAGTGCTGATGTCAGCATGATTCTATAGGATCTTACGATTCTAACCATATGTCAATCATCCGAATCGGCCAATAGAAACTGGAGTTACAGGTCTGCGCAATTCGAAAAACAGATATTTTGTTTACCTCGGGGGCGAGCGCTGTGACGCAGATACGCGCAGGCGATTAGGCAATCAGGCAATCAGGTGAGCAGGTGACGATTCAGCTTCGATTGTTTTGTTCGCGTTCGAAAAATGGCACTTCAAGAGAAGAGAATCATCACTGACGAAGCCCTGGCGATTATTTGGAATGATAGTTCATCAGAGGTTTGTGTTGAGCACTCAGGAAAACCTGATTTTTACCAGGAAGAGAGGTATGTCCCAACTAGCTAATGCTAATGCTAATACCTCTGTCAGACACTTTACATAGATGTTTTTGTGTGTGTGTGTGTGTGTGTGTGTGTTCTTAGATGTTTGTATATAGACAGTTTTTGTAACTATTTTGTTCACATCTTTCTGTGCCTGTATGAATATATATATATATATATATGAGAGAGAAAGAGATTTGTGAATTTATGTGTGGATATTTGTGTAGAGATGTGTGTAAAAATATTTGTGGGTTGTATTTGTAGTTTCTGTATATTTTTTTCTAACTCTTTTTCTGTCATAATATTATTTTAGTCACCTCTGCATTCATCCTTATCTTACTCATCAATGCTTCACCATGCTCAAGCAGACTGCTGGAACGTCATACAGAGAGACACAGCTGCCTGAAAGGTATTATTCATTCATATATATATTAGGGCAGTCAAACCATTAAAAATTTTAATCTAATTAATCACAGGGTAGCTGTAAATTAATCACGATTAATTAACACTCCCAAATATGACCGAAAAAGAAAGATTTTTGGTGTATATAACGGAGGAAACTGGAAGCTGTTGCTCTGTTTTTTAAGGAAATACAGGGGAGATGCATGGAACTTTTGTTTTGAATTCCACAATCACATTTACATGTGGAGCTTTTTACCTATTAATCTTTTAGCCAGTTGCTAAGGCAAACTAACTGGTTAATATTTTCTGAATGTAAAGCTGACAGTTTCTTATTCAATTTTGGACAACCCTGAGCATCCTTTTCATGGGACTGTACTACAACAACGGTGTCTTCGGTCAGATGCTTCTTCAGTTTTGCTGCGACACAGACTGCTACAGGAGCTCATTCCTGCTTACAGCCATCACGATCTACAATAGCTCCTTGAGAAATTTAATAATATGAGCTACAATAACACTTAATTTCTCTCTGGGAGGAATTAAGTATTTTTTAATTGAAATTTTCTGACTAATAGAGGGATTATTTGTTTATCAACACCGAACCTTTACATTACTCCCTGGTTCCCACTATTATTTGCAGTTATCAAACAGTTGTCATGCTGTTTACGTGACAAGCGAGCACTGAAAGCAGTGTGGGTTTAATTGTGGGGTAAACAGGGCAGGTCATTCTGTCCATGCGTTAATTGCGTTAAAAGAATTAATGGCATTAATTCCACAAATTAATCGACCCGCATTAATGCATTAATTTTGACAGACCTAATAAATAAATAAATATATAAATGTGTGTGTGTAGACATTTATATGTTGATGTGTATATATATTTATAATTGCTCTAATTATTTTTTCTGTTATCTTGTTTTTGTTAGGATCCTTGTGCTGGTGTTTCTGCTGTGTGTGTGTGTGTGCTCTCCTACCTTCTCTGCAGGGGCGTGGCTGATTGGTAACAGGTGCAGATCGTCAGGCTCATCATCTCCAGCATTCAAAAGAGGGACAGAGGCTGCAACCTGATGCCAGATGGTTCTCGCTTCTAGCGTGGTAACAGGGCCAACCAATATTCCCAGAAAGGTTATAATTTGTTTTTTGGTGCGCTTACTCTTCCTGGTTTCCTCTCAGATTCTGATCCAGACTCCTTGATCCTCCGAAGTTGGTTTCCTCCTCTGATCTCTGTTCCAACGGTGAAGCCTCCTGGAAACAACTTGCCTATCGCTCTGGATTCCCTCCCGGTCAGCTTCTGCTCCGTTACCTCCGCTGGTCTGCCTATTCTCCATCTGTCTGCCCGCTCCACCTGCTAAAACACACACTATCTTATCTGTTTAAAAATAAACATCTTTTACCATATCCAAAAATACTGTCTGGTTTTCTGAGTCTGTTGCTGCCTTTGAGTTGTTAAAACCCAGCAAACATGACCGTTTTAGTGAGGCTGAAGACTAAATACCTGCAAGGCCTTCAACTAAGCTAAGGCAACGGCTGTCAAAAGAGTTCTGCTGACACACCAGTGGGTGACGATGCCACAGACACAGTCTTTTAGGTTCATGCTCAAGAGGCCACCAGGTCCTACATACATTTGACCAAGCAGCAGCATGGTCTCTCCTCTCTCTTCCAGCTCTTCTTCACTTCATCTGTAATTTGGACAATAATCGACAATACTAATGCTACAAAAAGGAAAGAGGCTGGCAGACAGTTCCTTTGGACTCTCCTCACTGTAACAGTCGTGTGTATATATATTTTTCCTATCCATTATTTACACCTGAGTTGTGGCTTACTGCTGGAGGGGTGAGCGGCCATATAATTTAAAATTATCCCGTAACACTATGCAGAGAAACAAGTTTGAGGCAATCTTGTGGTCATTGCACCTCAGCTTTGTGAATGAGGACAACGAAAAGAAACAAACCTCCCCTGATTAGTCCGTGCAAAATCAGGCCACTCTACGATCATATTGTTGTTGCATGCAAAGCACATTACCATCCATATAAGAACATTTGCATTAAGAGGGGGTTGTGAACAGTTTTATCCATTTCATATGTATATTTGGAATTTGAATAAATGTTCTTCAGTTGGCGTCGAGCCTAACTGTGTTACAGTGTTATTTAAATAGGGTGATAAATATGTTGGATATTTTACCAAAAAAATATAAACATTTTGTTTTCAGGCATATGGTTGAACTTGAATACAATCAAATCAGGAATTGAGAAATTGAAACTTTCACTGTTTGTGCCGAAATGTGCCAAACTGCAAAACTAGCTATTTTTTCACTAAAGCCTCTGTAACTTTACTCCACTTCACTTCATCAACATGAATCTTGGTACAGGTAATCTACACATGATGGTTTATGATTATCTGCAGTTTATATTCTACTGGAGTATATTTTGAATGGTTTATATACTGTAACATGAGAAAAAAAATAAGGCGTGAATAAAGAATCTTGTAATTTGTCCATGTTCAAGCTACAATTACTTTAGCACAGTAAAATATGCTGTAATTTTTACACCTCTGATTAAATCTCACAAGCATCGGCTTCATTTTGATACCAAGATTGTTGACACAGTTTGTTTTTGCAGAGAAAAACTAAATTAATGTTGGGCATGTCCTATTCAAGCTAGGTCCTTGGAGAGACCATGGGGCTAAGAGGTTAAAATCTATAACTGTTTCTCAATGCTCCTTTTTACAGAAATGAACGAGCACGCTGGAAGGTGAAACAAGAGCCCGAGAGAGCCCAGGGGTCATAAAATTAAATGGGTGTCTGTTCCTTTAAGAGAGGCTTTAAATTAGAGTAAGAACACCTTTCCAACAAAATGGTGACCCCGACGTGATTTCTGGAGGAGCAAAGGAAAACGTGAGTTTGGAATAATAGGATTTTGTTGAAATTGTTGCTATCGACAGATACTGGAGATCGAAGGACGGAAGTAACCCAGGTCTGAAGTCATTTGGTAAGCGCTGTGTTATCGAAGTTCTTTAATAAAAGAGATGAGATAGATTCCTTCAGATACACTGAGGTTTTGATACAGACTTGGTTGATCAATCAAGGAGGTACAGCGTTAACAGAGAAAATATGCGATACTGACCTGCCTTCCAAAACAAGACACATGATTATATAGGTTCAGTAATCATGATATTACAAACAAACACTTCTCAGTCGGTAAGCATTTGACTCATTAAGCATAGAAGATTTGATATAGAAGCGTTATTAGACGTAAAAGAGAGTTGCCATGCCAACCCAGGGTGTAAGAGATTGAATCAGCAGGTTTGTCCTGACCTAAATTCATAGTGTCACATAATCAGATTGGTTACCATATCATAAAGAAAAGACACATAGTAACTATCACTAATTATCAGTATGTGAACAACACAGAACAGAACATTACATTTCTTCCACAATAGCTGCTACACGAGGCGCAAAATTATGTTCTGTCTGTAGTTCTCCATTAAATCTTGATTTCTGTTTCTTCTGAGGTAAATAGATGCCGACCGGGTTGGTAAACTCAGGGTGTGGCCTGCCCTAGGTAAGCTAGGACGCTTCTTACTGAAAGCCTGCATGTTGAACAGCAGGAAGGCTGAGTGGGATAAGCTCGTGGGTGAGATCCACAAAGTATCTGGAAAAAAAACAAAAAAACAGAGATCAGAAAGCGATTTCAACCCTGGCATTTCTTGTTCCTTCGACCAGGATCCCAAATCTGACTGGATCTCCGGGAGGAACCGCAGGCTGCCGAGAGCCAGTGCATGGCCTGGTCTAGAACCAGCTGGATCCTGGAGCCCTCCAGCTGAACGTTAGATAGGAGGCCGGCAAATCCACAGGGTTCCTCCCGGAGCAACAGTTGGTGATGGAGTCTTCCTTCAGAAGGACACCAGCCAGTGAGTATAACACTTGATGCGTGAAAGAAAAAAAAATAAGAGAAAAGAGAAATAACTAGGTCCGTGACCTTATTAATACAAGTTTGTGATTTTGCAAAAAAAGATTGGGGATCTTTGAGTAATGGCGGGGACTTCACAATGAAAATCAATGGTAAAAGAAAATATGACGGGTTGGACTCCAAAGCGCGCAGAGGTCTGGGATCTCAATTAGAAATAATAGATAATATATAATAATAATAATAATAATACTAGTAATGACAAAAACATGATAATAAAAACATAAAGAAATTAATGTGTGATAAACCGGTTGTGTAACTGTGTGTGTGAATGGAGATTTCTTCCTTTTGAAGCAGCCAAAGTAGGCTGAGAAGAGTCTCGTGGTTAGAAAATTGAGTAAACAACACTGCGATAAGATAAGTAGATCAGATAAAAGAGAAATAAAAGCTGAATTTAATTCATTAACACGGGAATGATAAATATTTAAAAATTATAAATAAAAACAGAAAAATGTAACTTATCAAAATATGGGAAAAAATAGCAAAGAAGATTTAAAGGAGATGCAAAATTTATGTAAAAGAAAAGACAATACAACATTTCTTTGAAAATAAGTAAAATATTATGAATTTGAAGGAGGATTAACTGAGGAATTTGGCGCACTTCTTGGTAGTTTTCTAAAATAAAAAGATCAAAAATTGAAGAATAGGCATTGGGCGTCTAAAACAAAGGAATTCCGCTTAACAAAGCAAAAAGGAGAGAAAAAGGGGGGTCGTTGGGTCGTGATGGGTAATTAACAACTGATAAAAAAGCAGATGTGTTTTTTAGCACCCGGGAGGATGAAAAATGTTTTAAACTTTCGGTTTTCTCCTAAAGTTCCGCCGAAAGAAAAAGAGAAAACCCTCCCTTCAATATTTAAAAAAAATCCTATGAAGAGCAAGGTAAACCGCTTAACCCTGATCTTAATGAATTATCTCAAACATTCCCCTCAAGGAAGGGCCGTTCTCATAATAAACAAGACCCCCTCCCTCTATCCCTCAACAATGGGTCGTTAGTCATTCTCTTAATAAACAAACCAACTGTGGTGGGGTGCATCAGCAACCGGTAAATCCGCTTTCTGAGAGAAAAGACTTGTGTTTGAATTTTTATTGCTTTCCTAGCATTCCTGCACTAAAACCAGATTCACCATGCGTTTCAAAATTGTTAAAGGTTACCCAAGCTTGCCAGTAAACGGAAGCAATGCGGAGGTGAAATCTAAAGCAACACTACCTCCCCCCCGCTGGGGGGCACAGTAAAAGAAGTATCATATCACGCCATCGGCCCATCTGGCCAAGTACAACCCATGATTTCTGGGTTGCAGGCCGACAATTCTACCACTGAACTACAGTTGCCCCAATTAAATTACATATTGAGTCAACTGACTTGTTTAACACTCTTAATAAGGACTTAGAGTTGACTTGACTCTTGCATACCTGCATGACACTTGGGCACTTGGAACTTGATGCCTTTGCATAGTTTGATTCAAGACTTACTTGTGACTTGCAATACCATGACTGGGTTCCACCTCTAGTATGAATAATTTTGGACATACTCTAGAGCTGCCACCAAGGCGAAAGAAAAAAAGAGCTGTATCATGTTATACTGTGAAAACCTGAATGTTTTAATAAGATATTTTTCATGATGGTAGAATATATTATCAAGTTATTACAATATACTCTTTAAGTTCTTAAGTATTACTGCTGGCTGCTGAAGGAGGAGCAGCCTATCCCGACCTCTCCTGATCTCCTGATCTCTAGCCTTATTCCCTTTTGTTATTTTCATTTCTTAGCTTTTCTTGGCTTTTTTCTTAGTTACTTTATACACCCAGCCTCTGGAGTCCCTTTATCAGACCGGATCTCTTTCTTTTGGATTACTTTCTGAAGGACTGTGGATTACCAAAGTGGCGTTTTGCTCAGCTGAGGACTATGAGAAACTGCTCCAGAGAATTGAAACAATCGAGAGGAAGCTACACCATCTTCAGATTAATTTTGATCTAAACACTGGATAAGAAAATGAGACAACTTTACAGATGACTACACGCAGGGATGAAGAACCTGGCAGCCCTGTGTTACCTCGGTCCAACAGTCTCGCACAGAAGACACAGAACAGAGCTACTCCTCCAGCCAAAAGGCGTTTAACGGTTAGAACACCCTATTCCCAATTCGACGAAGACTGGACGGCTTTAAAGCACACTGAATCTACACCTGCTTTCTCTGCTCCCAGGAAGAAGAAATGAAAGAACCCACAACCCAGAGCAGTAGATATCACTCCCTCTGGAATCCCGCTGAGAAACAGATTCGCAGTCCTCCCGAAAGACAACACAGCCCCTGGGAGCAGTTAAGGCAACCAGGAGAAATCCATCCACACTAATGGGACACATAACAAAGTAAGAACCCCCCCCACCACCACCACCAAAAGTTCTCATCATACATGACGGCTCTATTAATGGTGCTGAAGATTTTTGTAGCCAGAACACTAGCATTATTAGCTGCCCCAAAAATACAGTGAGAGAAATATCAGAAAAAATCCAGACGATTTTGGGACAACATCCTAAACTGGCCCCTCCCTGGGCTGCGACCTTATCGTGGTGGAGGGGTTTGAGTGTCCCAATGATCCTAGGAGCTATGTTGTTGGGGGCTTTTGCTCCTGGTAGGGTCACCCATGGCAATTTGGTTCTAGGTGAGAGATCAGACAAAGTGCAGCCCAAAAGACCCCTGTGATGAACAAGACAGATGGACTCAGTGTTCCCTCGCCCGGACGCGGGTCACCGGGGCCCCCCTCTGGAGCCAGGCCTGGAGGTGTGGCACGTTGGCGAGCGCCCAGTGGCCGGGCCTTTACCCATGGGGCCCAGTCGGGCTTAGCCTGAAGAGGCAACATGGGTCCCCCTTCCCATGAGCTCACCACCTGTGGGAGGGGCCATAGGGGTCGGGTGCTGTGCAGGATGGGCGGCGGCCAAAGGCGGGGACCTTGGCGGTCCAATCCTCGGCTGCAGGAGCTGGCTCTCGGGACGTGGAACATCACCTCTCTGGTGGGGAAGGAGCCGGAGCTGGTGTGTGAGGTTGAGAGGTTCCGACTGGACATCGTCGGACTCACCTCGGCGCACAGCTCTGGCTCTGGAACCCGTCTCCTCGAGAGGGGTTGGACTCTCTTCCACTCTGGAGTTGCTCCTGCTGAGAGGCGCCGAGCTGGGGTGGGCATACTTGTTGCCCCCCATCTCGGCGCCTGTACGTTGGGGTTTACCCCGGTGAACGAGAGGGTAGCCTCGCTCCGCCTTCGGGTGGGGGGACGTGTCCTGACCGTTGTTTGTGCTTACGTGCCAAACAGCAGATTAGATTACCCACCCTTCTGGAAGTCTTTGGAGGGGGTGCTGGAGAATGCTCCTCCTGGGGACTCCCTTGTTCTGCTGGGGGACTTCAACGCTCACGTGGGCAATGACAGTGAGACCTGGAGGGGTGTGGTTGGGCGGAATGGCCCCCCCGATCTGAACCAGA
>OY747715.1:26870238-26965238 GCA_963556495.2 Valencia hispanica
CAGATAGAAACTACTGATCAGGCCAGAAATCTAGGTGTAGTTATGGACTCAGATCTGAACCTCCAGGGTCATATAAAGGCAATAACAAGGTCAGCCTTCTATCACCTGAAGAACATTTCTAGACTTAAAGGACTAATGTTGCAAGAGGACCCCGACAAACTCATCCATGCGTTTATCTTTAGTCTGAAACACTGAGTTCTTTTAAATAACAACTAAAAACATATCTGTTTAGAGTTGCCTTTGAGTAATGCTTTGTTGTATCATGTTTTGTGTATTCTTCTTGTTTTACTGCTGTTTTTACATTATATGCTTTGTAATGCTATGATGTATCTGTGTGTGCTTCATGCTTTATTGCTGTGTTTACTTTATATGCTTTGTCTGTGTTTTACAGCAATTTTTATTTTACTACTTAATCATGTAAAGCCCCTTGAATTACCTTGTTGTTGAAAGTGTGCTATACAAAAGAATTGCCTTGCCTTGCCTATTGTAGTGTTGTAATGTGATAATATATTGTACAAACATGAAAATTATATTATTTGAACAATAAGATTTTCAGTTTAAAACATGACGCCTTTCTTGCTGTTTATCTTAAAACATAATGAAGTTGAGGACGGTGTAGATAAGTGACTGAAAATATCTCTCATATATCAGAAACATTCTATTTCATGCTTTGATTGAGCCATGGGGCACATATCATCCAATTATCTTTACATGAAGAATCTTCCACATGAGGCCGTACAGGAGGAAAAATGAGTCTGATCTGATTAAGGTGGCAACATTTCTTATTGATCAAGTGGAGGGGCGCAAGGGGCTCCATGGTTTCAAACTACACCCCTGAACTGCATTCAGGCAGGTTGTTTCTCATGCAGAGTACCCTGAGGCCATATACACAAGTAGCCAGATTTTTTTCAAAAACAAATATTCTCCTCTCCTCGTTTTGAAAAAAAAAACTCCATCCACACCTAACTGCAGAAGTGTATTTTAAAGCACATTCATATGCATGCCAAACCTGTAGGGGGCAGTAGTTCACTCAAATCCTATCCACTCAGAGTAACTTTCTAACTTCTACATCAAGCAGTAATTGAGCTTGTAAAAACAAGCATGCATAAAGCACTTGCACTATCAATAATACCAACACAGCTCTGAGGGCATAAATGCTGTTTCTGAGTGTAAACACAGGTCGCACCAGTGATGTTAGAGCATTTTTGTTGCGGAAAGTGACGTTGCAAAGCCTAAAGCACGGGCTATTTCGGTCCACACGCAAACGTTTAAAACGGCAAAAACGCAAATCTTGACTTTGGCCGGAGTTTTCAGAAAGAATCGTTTTTGTAAATATGCGTTTTCGTGTGGATGACAGGCCAAATTGCGAAAAATATCTTCGTTTTGTGAGATACCCAACTACGTGTGGACAAGGCATGAGACATTTACAGATCTGCTCCAAGATATCTGGACACATACAAGATTAAGCAAAGATGGAATTGGCTAAAAATGACCCCAGATTAATGTGCCATCTTGACTCCTATGATAAACTAAAGGCTTTTGTATAAGCACATGGCTTTAGATGTTGTTTCTCAATGTGAAATGTTTTATCCAAGAAGAAAACATTGTTCTAACACTTTAAATGTTATATTGTATGAAAGTGAAAAGGTATTTGTTACGCTGATAGTATATTGTACAAATATGAATTGTATATTGTACAAACATGAATAGTATATTGTTAGAATAATAAAGTTTTCCTGTTTCAATGTGATATAGTTCTATTTTTTTTTCTATCTGGGTGGCAGCTCTGTACTTCCGTACATCATAGTGTCATTTTTTGACACACTTCTGTATAATTATTAGTCAGAAAAAACATGTTGGTAAAGTTAAAAGATAGAAGATCTTTAAAATGAAATTTGTAGGAATATAAATACATTTAGGCTCACCTATATTCAGAAATACAGTTGTATGCAGAAAAAAATGCAGTTACAGATCCTTAATTATTTGTTTATTCTTTCTCTGAAAACTGCAGATGTTAGCACACCACACATCCTCACATCTGAAAACTGAGAACATTAGCTAGAGGTAGGCAGAGATTTTGTTATAAATTACAAAATGAGGCTGCTGCTTATCTTCAAATTGATTAAAAAGCAAAGCTCGCCCAGAAAACTATCTCCAGTCCAAAATGGTGAAAAATGAATAAATCATAGTGCCTAACTCAAATAGCAGAAGGAGAAAATGAGCAATATCCCAGAAACCTTTAATTTTTTTCCCTCAGTGTAAGGACGAAGGGTTGTTTAGTGAATTCCAAGCAGATACTTACCTGATTGGAATTTGATGCACAGCAGATGAGGTGGAATTATGAGGAATGCAGTAAGAGGAGCCATTTTTGAAATACTGCCTTTAACTCCAGCATGAAGGAGAATTTCAAAGTACCTGGTACAATGTGTTTGAAGAATAAATTGGCTGTGTAATTTGGCATATATGGGAGTATCAAATTCTATTTTTTTAAACTGTAATGGAATAAAAAGAAATGCTTTTGGCTTGCATATTACAGATTGTCTTATGACCTAATGAGGTACCACGTATTTTTTGACACATTTGTACAGCAGATCTATCACTCTACCTTGTAATGACAGACTGCATGAAGTAGGCTAGCATAAAAAGTTAATCATCCCAGAATATAGATTGCTTTATTTTTATCTCAGTCATTTGCAGTTGTGAATTGGACAAAATGGTTTTTTTTTCTGTTTCTCTAAATGATGAAATGAATTGCCCTATTTTAAATGTAGGTTATGGCCATGTCTCTGATTAAGATATTTCGGGACAAAGAAATATAAATGCATACATTAATCCCATATATTTCTTTCCATACTAAGCCCTTGAAATTCAGATTTTTATTTTTTGTAATCAAAAAAACTTTAACTACCACAGTATAACCTTAGTAGACACATCATTTATAATGCTATTGACTTCCTTTTACTTGTAGATATTCATCAAAGACTTATAAATAGTAATAGGTTGTGGGAACAAACACAAGATGCAAGAGCTTTAGAGTACTGGACAATATCAAACAATCAAATCAGTCAATCAATGATTTCTTATTCAAAGTTCTAAATGTTCTTAAGTTTACAGTTCCAACATGAGCTGCTTCTTGTTCACTTCTCAATCTTTTTATAAAATAAAGTCTTTAATATATTATAGATATTGACATCATGCATTAGTTTACATACTTTTTTTTCACGTGTCCTGTTTGGCAGTGTGGAGCTCAGAATTGGTGTCTGAGTACCAAGTGCAAGCCCAACAGATTTAATTTCACAAGCAGAGCACTACAGCTTTTGCAGTAGTACTCCACTTGATATATATGTGTGAAAAATCACACATTTATTATGAATTGCTGTGGGTTTTATTTCCTGATGTTATGGACATTGAGATGGAAAATAAAGGGGAAGAAAGAAAGAAGATGAAGAAGAGAGGTAGGAAACAAAAAGTCAAGAGAGAGGGTACGTTGAAAATACAAGAGAGGAAGGGGAACAAAGAAAACACAGGAAAACATCGAAGTCTGCCTCCATACCCACAGGACGGCAGAGAGAGGGGGAAAAAAAACAAAAAAACAAAAAAGGAACATCGACAAAACAAAACAAACATTATGAACTAAGAACTACACATTAGTTTACATACTAATTATGTCATAATTTGCAATCTGGCCCTTTCCAGCTAATTTACATTTGTTTAATTTTCTTCTTTTGATTGTCTATGGCTCCGATCTCCTTCGTGTCTGCGTCTATTCTTGGGAGGCGGATTGATGGCTCCTCACACCAGCTATTGAACACTCATATGAAGAAACCTTAGTTCCACCAGGATGCTCATACACACACAGGTGTGGGGATTCTGTTGTTTACAGAGGCATTCTTGGGCTTAGGTTACCATTACTAAACTTGTAATAATCGGTAGCATGAACTTTTCAGTGACACTGTTATTGTATTTATATATCTATTAGTGAGTTGTTGTTTTGTAGTCCTCGGTTTGCATTGTCTGATTTGTTTTGTCGTTGTTTTGTTTTTTTCTCTCCCTGCCGTCCTGCGGGTGTGGAGGTGGAATGGTATGTTTTCTTGTGTTTTCTTTGTTCCCCTTCCTCTCTTATATCTTCAACTCACCCTCTCCCTCTTAACCTTTTTTTCTGACTCTCTTCATCTACTTTCCCTTTATTTTCTCCCCCCCGTGTTCCTGACTGATCAAAAAAAATTATAATCTGAAATTGAATGCTGAAAAAAAATTGCATGCTTTTTTTAAATGTAACCGTAAAAGCAGACCAGAAACACGGGAAGTAAAATCATGCATTGTCTGGTCTGTGACATCACTCCCAGAGAAATCTGGAAGCGAGAGGGTGCACGTTAAATAAGTAAGTATAGGAAGGAAATAAACGAGTTTTGCTAAAGTGGAAAACAGTTTGGAAATGTGAGGAAAACATTTCTTTGTATACGCCCTGTTAGAAAATTGTTGCACCATGATAACAGTTTTATTCTCCACAATATCATTTACCCTCTGCCCAACCTGTTTTTACGCTCGTTTTGTTATGAACTGCTCCCTCATACTAAAGAAAGTAATTTGACATCATAAAACTACATCAACAAATCACTAAAGTCAGCTTCGTTCCATATGTTTCTCCTCACCGACCACAGCTGGTCCTCCTCTCTGAGGCACCAAGCTCCTCAGCTCAGCTGCTCAGTTTTGGATTTGAAGTTTTAGATGAGCAGCAGACTTAAGTTAACTGCTGTGAATGATTTAAAAGAACAAGCACAACATAAGTTTTTTTTTTCTTAAAACATCTACTTCAGTGCCAGTGGTCGCATTAACCAAATGTTTTCTGTATTTGACAGGTGTTTTTTTTAGAACGGTGACAGATAAATCTGAAGGCTGTCCGTCTTTTTAATAGATTAGTATTCATACCCCTAACCACTTGGTGCAGATGCGCAGGCAAATCAATAATAAAAAAAGAGATTCATATGAGAGCATCTTAGCATCTTCTCATGACACATCGCAATCCATGAGCTGACGGAAGAGCAGAGCCCTTGGAGCGCTCTGAAGAGCCTGGTGTCTAGCCAAGCACCTGTGTCAAAGTCCAGGACGATCATGCGCCGGACGATCCAAAATCTCCTCTGCTTTGTCCTGGTGTCCTCCTGCTACCCCGCAACCCCGTCAGCTTCCAAGTATGCCCTCACCTGAGTCGATGCAGCTTGGCCAACCTCAGCTTTCTCCCAAAGAACGGTGGCATGGAATCAGGTAGCTGCCTATACTGTGGCTCTACCAGGCAGTTTATTTTTGCCTGTCCCATTCGCCCAAAAGAGCCCGTCAGTAAATCTGGGGGTTCTGACGGGTGAAGAAAATAAAAAACCCTCTGACGCACCGATCATACGCCATCATTTTTCAGTACAGTCACTCATTGATTCTGGTTCAGAATATCATCTTATCAGCCCATAACTAGTCAGTCAAATTGTTAAACATTCCCCTTGAAGATCTCCAAAGCCTGGTCGGGGTATCGGAACTTGACAGAAGGTCTTTAACACCCATCTTTCAACAAACCCAGAACCCATCCATCAACTGGGAAAAATCTTGCATTGATTACTGGTGTCATTCATGTCTCATTAACTGTCTTGGCTCTGCCACACCACAGCATACCCCATTTCCAGATCTCTCCAAGGTGCCTCCCGAGTATCATGACTTTCAACAGGTTTTCAGCAAAGAACGACCTCTCTCTCTCCCCATGACTGCTCTATTCACCTCCTCCCAGGGGCACTCCTACCAGCTGGCCGCTTGTTTAACCTCTCACACAAAGAGAAAGAGACAATGGAAGCCTATATAAATGACTCCCTGAAGGCAGGTATAACCTGTCCCTCTACTTCTCCTTCAGGAGCAGGCTTCTTTTTTGTAGAAAGGAAAGATAAGACACTCAGACCATGTATTGATTACAGAAGACTCAATTCCATTATAGTAAAAAATAAATAGTTGCTGTCGCTCATCTCATCCGCTTTTGAACATGTCAGAAAAACATCCATCTTCACAAAACTGGATCTCCATAATGTCTACCATTTGGTTAGAATCTGTGAGGGTGACGAATGGAAAACTGCTTTTAAAATCCACATAGGCCATTTCGAATGTTTAGTTATGCCATTTGGACTCACCAATGCCTCAGCTGTTTTTCAATTCCTGGTTAATGACATTCTTCGTGACTTCCTGAACACCTTCGTTGTAGTATACCTTGACGACAGATGAAGATCCGGGCAGTCGAGGAGTGGCATCACATCCACAAAACTTCCATTCCATTGGATTCATGATGCTGAAAATTCCTCCAAGGGGTTAGAGGTTTGTTAAAACACCCATACTCATCTACCCAGATCCATTCAGTTCATCTTAGAAGTAGAGGCTTCCGCCACTGGTGTCGGCGTCGTCCTCTCCCAGTGTTCTCCGTCTAACCAAAAACTCTAACCCTGCACTTTCTCCTGTAAACATTTCTCTGCCCTAGAAAGCAACTACAACATTGGTGACCAAGAGCTTCTAGCCATCAATCTAGCACTGGAGGAATGGCATCAATGGCTAGAAGGCACAGAGCACCTGGTCATTGTCTGGACCTTTCCCATTTACAACCAGCTAAACGTCTCAATCCCTGTCAGTACGACTGGTCACTTTTCTTTTTCCGGTTCAATCTCAACATCACTTACAGACCTAGCTCTAGAAACATTAAACACAGCACCCCATCCTGACAGTTCTCATTAGATAATAACCCTGAACCAAGGGCGAAGAATTAGGATGGACGGAAGGGACATGTCCCCACCAATATCCAGCGATAATTGAATTGTCCCCACCAATAATTTGATCTCCTCGAGAAAAGAAAAACAAACGCGATAGAAAGCAAAAAAGCATCATATCATACAGTCTAAAATTGCATGCAACTAGGAATTACGGGGTTTGGAAACTAACTGCACAACAAGCTGCCCACTATTAGTTATCTTACACCATGCATCTAAGGATGCCGCAGGTCTGTGCACGCTTCCCCCGGGGAGCAAGGTGCGCATGCACTATGTGATTTCTGTCACACTTTTAAGCCCATTTTCCAGTCATGCAACAATTTTTGCGATCAGTTCGTCTTCAAAGCTGCATGTAAATAAATATGTTTCCACTATAGTTTCTCCTTGCATATCTAATTTCCTTCACATGTTTTAAATACAAAATAATTGCAGTAAAAGTATACAGTTTAGTGTTGCAGAGTCCTGCACTGGTCCAATTTTACCAACCCCCATGCATTAAGATGATTTTTTACCCGACCCTTTACCCACAATTATCTCCAGATCAAATCCCGACCAAACCTGCTCATTGATTTAAAACCGCCATCGGTCTTTGTCCGCCGCAGCTACGCACTCCAATCCCTCCATATCTCTCCATTGTGCTGTCAGCTGAGCTCTCAGATAGGGATGCTTTGAATACGTGTCCAGGTATGAGATGATAATCAGTCAGATGCTCTCATAGGAATCTTTTTTTGATTGATTCAGTTACCTGAACTCTGGGCGTAAAGTTGAAAATGTCTGCACATCTGCAACAAGTGGTCAGGGATGTAAATTGTAAACTGCTTGTATTAAAAAAATAAATAAAAATAAAAAAATAACGTGACCCGTATTACAATACATTTTTTTTTATTTCTCTGGAATGTTGCAGAGCTCATTCTTATTTTATGTAGAACTGTAGTGAAGTTACAGTTGAAGTTTCTGCGCACAGAATGGCGAGTGTTGCAAGGGAAATTTGTTTGTTTTGTTTGTTGCGCATTCTTCTTCTGGTGCGATATATTATTAATGTAGCCAACAATATTCTTTGTCCTACGATGTGGATAAACATGATCTTTCCCAGACAACAGTCTAATGATGGTTTTCAGCACTATTTGATAAACAAAATAAAACACAATGGGCTTTCAATTTTTACACCTGTTATTAAACAACAGTGTATATTATAATAAAACGTCAGAAGGATAAATACCTATATTTTATTTTATTGTATTTGTTTATTTAACAATGAAAATGTGCAAAAACATTAATTAAATATGTTTTACACCAGATAATAGCCAAAGCTAGTTTCCATCTGCAAGTCCTATATGAGTGACTATTTATTGTCCCCACCAATCTTCAAACCACACTCATGGTTATGGTTATTGTCCCTAGCAATTTTAAAAACAAACCTGCGCCCTTGCCCTGATCTACAGATTCTGACCTCGTCCTGCACCGTTGGGGGGGGGTCTTGTGAGATCTGGAGACCCAGATTCAAAGGGCCCAGACCAACAAGCCAGCGCCAGAGGCATTTTAAAAGACCAAGGGAGAGCTGGTGGCTGATTAAACAAGTGTTATAAAACACATAATGAAATAGTTTAAACTGCTGCTGTGTCTCACTAAATAAACCCTAATATTTGACTGGTCAAACACCACAGATACTCACCTGCAGACTACTTTAGAGATCACCACAGCTCAGAGAGGCAAACTCTACTTTTCTATAGTAGTTTAAGCAACTTTGAGAGATTTACATTTTTTAAGTTGAGAGCTAAAAAAAATTATATCTTCAGCACACAATTAACACATGTTCAAATTTAAATATAAAGATATATATATATTTAAATTATTAGGATAAGATTAATTTATTTGACAAATGCATTTAAAGTTTTATTACAATTTTCACGTATATACATATCAATTCTGGGACATTTTGATTTATCAAATTATGTCGTGTCTGGTTTCCAGGCCTACTGCGGTAGAAATAGTTGGTACAATTGGCTATTTTCGGCTACTGTTTATGTGACATTCTTAGACGTGAGCTGCAAATGCTATGGGCTGAACCTTTTAGCAGCTTAGATTCTACAGCAGCTACTTCATTCCAATTACAGCCGCTCACCTCCAGGCAGATTCTTATAGGCAGTGATGAGGATGCGCCTGGTAACGTCAGGTGAAAGTAGAGGGAAGAGCGAACCAAATGTCGGCTGTACCTGCACTTTGAGGCGTGTTCCTCGGGTGAAATTTGTGGTGCCTTTTCTTTATATCTGCCTGACCCAGAGTGGAGGGACCGACTAAGGCTGCATTTTTTGTTTGTAGCAGTTTTCAGCTACAGCGTTGGAGCAGCCCAATAAACTAAAAGTCAGAAGTTTTCTCTGAGGCCAAACCACTTCTGTAATTGGGGAGGGTGGGGTGGGGGGGGGATCTGAAACCACTACTGCAAGGACAAAGAGCGAATAAAAAATGAATAAAAACAGTTTAATGTAGCTTAAAAATCAGGACTATATAAATATATAATATTGGCCATAATTTGGGAGTTGGAGGGCACACACAGCATGCTCATTTCACTTCTTCAGTTGCCACAAGAAAACTTAGAAACGTGTATATAGTAATCTAGTACTCCTGAGCATCATGGTCAATGGTCATCATTTGACTGATGACAGCCAGATCATTTTATATATCTAAATTGTTAATACTTAAATGTTAATGTTGAGGGTCACAGGCAAGCCTCCACTCACACTCTCCAAAAAATAAAACTCCAAAGAAATATAATTTTCTTTTTTTTAAAAAGGGCACTTGGGGCATCATGGAGGAAATGTCCAGGTACTGAAGCCCCATCAGCCCACCTCCATCTGCACGTGGCTGACTCCACAAATGAAATTATACTTGGAAAACAAGTTTAATGTATCTAAGAAAGTTTTGAGTTTCAACATTTAGTGGCTACATTGCAAAAGTATTTGACTTTGATATTGTAATTCTTAATTTTAAAGAACATATTTTAAAAAATCTATTTTTAACAGTCGTGTGACCTAAATGCCATATTCTTAGAAAAATATATTTCAGTTTTGAAGTATTCTGTGTATTGGGTTTTCATATCCACATATAAAAAGTACTAATATTTTCTATCTAGAACTGACACTGGATACATCAGATAGGCATCTTGCAAATATAAGTTACTATTCTGGATGTTTTTCTTCAAGAAATAACTATGTTGTCAAACAATGTTCCAGTCAGCTGCTCTCACACGTAAACAGCTTTTCTGGTGCATTGATTACAAATCATTACAGATGTTAAATAGTGGCAGACAAACTAGCCAAAATTGTGTGAAGTGTGAAACATCCAAACAAGTATCGACTAGAGCTGTTGCTACAGACTGCTACTGTTGTGACAGCATTCTGAAAAGACATGCTTACACCATCTGGACAATATATACTAAAGAATTTGGAATTAAAGTCACCAGACATATTACAGATCCTTGTCCTGTGAGAGTATCTACTCTACGACAAAAGCCAAAGAAAAATGAACTGAGAATTCCATGCGCTACAGTGGTTATCAGTTTCCATGATGGAAACTCAAAAACAGTTCCATCCTTCTGTTATTATAGGATCTACAGCAAAATCCTTGACAAAAGTCCCGTTTGAAAATTTACGTTTTACACTTGTGAGTGGATCATGGAGCAGTTACTTATTTAAACAATATCACCAAGTACTGTTTAAGTGTAGACCTGACTCTCTGGTGAGACCAAATGGTGTGGATGTTAGAGCTGTGAATCGCAAAGTTGCTACAGGGAGAGCAGCTCTCCTTACTCCCTGACTGTCTGGCTGTTTTCTTCACCTGCATTTGTGTTTTTCTGTCTTTTCCCATTTGTTGTGGCTCAAAGTCCCAGTTCAATATCAGAGAGCTGATGGTACAGTGACTATAAAAGGTGCTGACAATGTGTTGGGTCTCTGCAGACAAGCCCAGGCATAACCCCACCCCCAGACAACATTTAAAAAATTCTACAAAGTGGCCAGTGCCATGAAGAACAGAGGGGTATGGCCAAGTGTTGAGGAAAAGCGGAGGGGGGAACGTGGGGGTGTGTTCAGGAGGACAGTGACAGCTCGCTTAATGTGACACTGAAACATGGACAGTGACCAAAGCGACGTTGGCAGTTTTGCGACTGATCAACATTCATCTGTTTTGAACGTTAGCCTATGTTAGCATTACCACTCAGAGACTGGACTCCTCCTGTCTTCCTCTGCCTCAGCAGCACCGAGCTCGGCGCCCTGAACCAGCGGATCTCCTCCGTCGTTACCGGAGATAGAGGAGTAGAGAGAGGCTTTATGGAGCTCAGCGGCCACGAGCCGTATCAGTTAGAGCCGCTGGCTCGGGGCGCTGAGTCAGCGCTGCCCGAGGTCAGTCACTCAGCTGCTGCTGAGGGAGAGAGAGACAGGATGGGTCCAGTCTCTGAGTGGTAATGCTAACATAGGCTAACGTTCAAAACAGTATGTTAGCTATGCTAACTAAGTGCTAATGTGATAATAATTGTAACCTGAAAAACAGATCCCACTCCAAACTTGCCACGAGGGTGGGGCGGTATGTCTGATAGTTTTATACCCAAACCCACGGGGCGTGTCTGTGAGACCATGGCTGCTGTGACATAGGCAATGCCTATGACGTAGAGATGTACCGCTCTCCACCAATCACAAAATTCAAATGCAGTAGCCACCATTCAACCCTAAGAGGGCAGGACTAAGACGTTTTTAGACCAAAAGGTGTAGAATTAAACAAGTTTACACCAAAATTTTAATAAATCCCCAGAAACTGAAAGACTGCATTGGTAAAGACCCATTTATACAGTTTAGAAGCAAAAAAAAGTTGTTTTGGGGTTTAGTTACTCTTTAAGCTTTATTTTCGCAACATACATGTCTAACATCTACTTTACCTCCTGTACTGAATAGTATTTGCAAACACATTATCCAGTTACATCTCTTATACCTATTTGATGTGTTAACCCTTCAATCAGTTAAAACATGTTCAGTACATCTGACACAGTTTGTCCTTGAAAGCCCTGTGATTGGTAATAATTCAATAGTCCACCACATTCTATCCCAGTCTTAAACAACAACAAAAATACCAGTAAAAAATAGTAAAATCAACAACTAAAAGGCTTTCAGTGATTTAAAAGCATATAAAATAGATCAACAACTATTTTTAATTATATATTCTTTTATATTCTGGTGTGGTGGTGAACACCGTGAATGCAGCTCAAGGACTAGCTCCTCCCCTGATTAGAGCAGGGTTGTATAAGGCACCTGCTGACCCTTTACTCACTCTGTTTTTGCCTGTTGGTGGTGGTGGCTGGCTTCCTTGGACCGCTGGCATATCTGTGCCTCTAAGGGTGGTGAGTAGGGTGGTAGTCAGTATTTTAATGAAAGCAGTTTTGGTGGCTTACTAACTTGCTTCCCTCCTTTCTTGTAGGTCACTTGCTGCTGTTTTATCCTAATTACTAGTGATGGTGAGATGAAGCCCCATGAGGCATTGGAACCACTTAAGCCAATCCGTTCAAGAAAGGGTTCTGCTCACGGGGCTTCATGTGAACACAAACCCCCCTACTGGCCAGGTACATAATCACAGGCAGCTGTAGCTCTCAGCCCCTTAATGTGTGATGCATTAAAGTTGTAAGTCTGCTATGGTTCTTGGGAATGACTATGAGTTCCAAAAAAAGAATATCTCTACATAAAATATTACAAATGTGAATAATAAAAATATTTTTTGATTGTATTCTGTCTTTAAATTATCCCAAAACGGTAGTACCATATGTTATGGCAGGTTGAGTAATAATGTTTTTCTGTCACATGACGCAAAAGGCATGGGCTTAACCGGGCAGAGGAAAGTGAAAATGCTTGTGGAACTAGGAAGAGGGCAGTGAAATTGATTGTGTAAATCATAATAAAACAGGGGAAATACATTGTTATTCAAAAATAGCCGTTTCTCAACAGTTTAAGGTTTTAAGCGATTCCTTTTTCTTGACACCACCTCACCAGCCTTCCAAAACACTCTTTCACAAGGCACAGAAGATGCCGGCATACACAAAAACACAAGTGTTAGACTATATGAACTGGGGTAATACAATTTGTGCTTTTCCCAATACTCCAGGGGGGTTTCCAGCCTGCAAATATTTGGCTCTCAAACAGGGGAAATCCTCCTCTTACTAGCTGGCTCCACCCTCTCACTTATCTCTCTCTTCTCACGCTCCTAAATTAGGGTGACCATAATTTGATTTCTAAAAAAAAGAGGACACTTGGCACAGTCCTGAAACACTGTCATGACTGTGAACAGACTTTTGATTTTAACATATTTAAAGCATGCATTCTCCCTGTGGTTAGAATGAACAGTTTAATAACAAACTTCAGATAGGCTTTCACAAGTGCAAAAAGGAAAAAATCAGTAGAAATTAATAATAGAAATAATTACTCTTCCGAATTATAATATATATAATAAGAAATATATAATATATATTTCTTACGTCTACGGTTCAGAACCATCCACAAAAGCATCTCTCGTTCTCAGTGAGAAAGAGAGATGCTTATAAGTCCCCTTAAAAACGATGAAAACCAGGACATTTTCATCAATTTATGAAATCCCCCGGACGCCCTGGACAGCACGTGAAAAGTGGACATGTCCGGGGAAAACAGGACGGTTGGTCACCCTACCTAAATCTTTCTCTCCTTAGTCTCCTAAATCTTCAAACTATCTGTCTCTATACTCTCCAAACTATATAAACACTAACCAAGCTCTCCTATCCAAACTCCAAACTGACTGCAACTCTCCTACAGAAACCCACATTTTGAATAAAGTCTGAGGGGATTTATATTGCTGTCAAACCACTCACCAAACTCTGAACCGCTTCCCGAAGCAGTCACGTGGTAAAGCCGGGGAGTGGGGCTTCAGACGTCATCATTTTCGGCTCCTCCCTTAAATGAAGCAGGCCTCGATACGCGCTTTGCGGAAATGTCCCCTCCACTGCTCGACACGCTTCGTAGCCTCGGCACACATCGTAACATCACTACTAATTACTTTACTTTCATCTTTATTTAGGTCATTGTAGTTTGTTTGTTTAGTTTGTTAGGTTTAGTGTATAAATTGCTTTGGTTTTATCTTTGTGGTGCTTTAACTTGTATTTTTTGTTTTATAGCTGGGAGTCATTTAGTGGATGGACTAGGCACTCGTGGTTGGGAAACCCCATTTTGTGCATGGTTTGGTGAATTGGGTGCATCAGGGCTTCACGTTTGGCTTGATGTCCGGAGCGGACTTTGGCGGGCAAGGACCACGCAATGGACGGTGGAAGGCAGGGGTGGATAGCTTGGCGCGTACGAGTGACAGATGGACGGTTTTCAGACTTGGAGGAGGTAAGCAGGATGCAGTGGCTTGAGGTTGGCTGGGGTGATGGTTTAGTGGAAGAATGATCCAGTCTCTCTTTGCAGGTGGAGCGGTGGAGGGTGGACCGGCAGGCTGTCCTGATCGGGTATTGCAGGAGGTGAGTGTGGTAGAGGTCCTTCCAGGGAAGAGCGAACGTGGAGGCTGACCAAGGGAGATTCGGAGTGGATCGGAGGAGGAACGGCCGACCACTGGAGTTGGGTCTGCGGAGGAGGGAAAGGAAGGTCAGAGAATAACTCGTGGGAGAATCACAGATACTCACAGGCTACAAGTAATCCAAGTTGGCCTTGTACCACATAGGGAGCAGAACCATCTGGCATCAGCCTCCAGGAATAGCTCTCCTTAAATACTGCTGAGGATGATGAAGCTTGACAGACTACACCTGGAGAAGCACTGCTGGTCACACCCTGCTGAGAGAGGTAGGAAGAAAAAAACACCAACATCCTGCACACAACCACTGAACCCTAACAGTACCCCCCCTCAGGACCGTAACCTTTCCAATCTACCAGGTACTGAAAGCCACGACAATAGGTGACAATTTTCTGGAGGTGGTCTTAAGTGGGAAGTCTTTGGAGGACAACCACACTTGTTGCCTGGGAGAATAGGTGAGGGCAGGACAGCGTTTACGGTCAGCTATACATTTATTTTGAGCAGATGTGCGTTGGAGAGCAGCCTTAGTTTGGTTCCATATCCGGATGAAGGATTTGAGATGTGCACGGACTGTGGGAACGACCTGATCAGGAAACATGGATGGGAGGAGAGTGGGCTGATAACCCAATGTTATTTCGAAGGGGGACAGGCCGGTTGCGGACGAGACATGGGAGTTGTGGGCGTACTCAATCCAAGGGAGATGTTGACTCCAGGACTCAGGGTTCTGGGAACAGACACACCTGAGGGCATTTTCAACCTCTTGGTTGAGCCGCTCACACTGGCCGTTAGTCTGGGGATGAAAACCTGAGGATAATTGACACTTGGCCCCCAGTGCAGAACAGAAGCCCTTCCACAACTGGGAAATGAACTGGGGGCTGCGGTCGGAGAGGATCTCCACTGGGATGCCGTGGAGTCAGAAAATGTGACGGATGAGAAGGAAGGCGGTTTCACGGGCAGAAGGAAGCCTGGACAGGGCGATGAGATGACAGGACTTGGAAAATAAGATCAATTATTAAAAGAATTACCTTTTTTCCCTTGGAAGAGGGCAGTCCGGTAATAAAATCTAGGGCGATGTGAGACCAGGGTCTGGAAGGGATCATGAGGGGTTGAAGACCAGAGGGAGGACTATGGGACGACTTGTTCTGGCTGCAGGACGGGCAGGCAGAGACAAACTGTAAAACATCCCTGTTGAGTGATGGCCACCAGAAGTAGCGCCGTAGGAGGGAGATAGTTCTGCTGGACCCGGGGTGGCAAGAGAACTTGGAGGCGTGACCCCAACGGATGGCTCGAGCTCGGATGGAGGATGGGACGTACAACCGATTAGGAGGGCCCCCACCCGAGTCTGGCTCGGACCGTTAGGCCTCTCGGATGTCTTCTTCCAGATCCCAGGTGAGGGAACCCACAAAGCAGGATGACGGCAGGATGGTGGTGGGCTGTTCGGAGAGATTATCTTTGTGGTATTGATGGGAGAGGGCATCTGGTTTGACATTTCTGGAGCCGGGACGGTAGGAGATGATAAGGTTGAATCGTGAGAAGAACAGGGACCACCGGTACTGACGCGGGTTAAGCCTTTAGCTCTGTACCATCTAGCCAGTGCCTCCACTCTTCCAAGGCGCGTTTGATGGCTAGGAGCTCCCAGTCGCCGATGTAGTAGTTTCCTTCTGCTGGTGAGAACCTCTTGAAAAAGAAGGCGCAGGGCTGAAGCTTGTGGTCGCTTGTGGACCGTTGTGACAGAACAGCTCCCACGCCAGTATCAGAGGCATCCACCTCCAGGATGAATTGGGAAGATGGGTTGGGGCCTGTGAAATGCTTGATCAGCCTCTGGGGACCAGTGGAAGACCTTCTTGACGGACGTGAGTGCGCAGAGAGGAGCGGCGATGATGCTGAACCCTTAAATGAACCTCCTGTAAAAGTTTGCAAAGCCGAGGAACCGCTGGAGCTTTTTGCGGGACTCGGGAATGGGCCATTCCGCTACTTCCTTGGTCTTAGCAGGATCAGCTCTGACCTGTCCACCCTTGAAAATAAAACCCAGAAATGTGATGGAGGACACGTGGAATTCACATTTCTCTGCCTTAACGTAGAGACGGTTCTCCAGCAGCCGTTGAGGAACCCTGCGGACATGTGACCGGTGCTCCTCTTCGCTGTTGGAGAAGATGAGAATATCATCCAGGTAGACGACGACGAACTTATTGATAAAGTCTCTGAGGACATCATTCACCAAGTTCTGGAAGACTGCCGGTGCGTTTGTCAATCCAATGGGCATAACTAGGTATTCAAAGTGTCCAATATGAGTTTTAAAAGCTGTTTTCCACTCATCCCCTTCCCGTATTCGGATGAGGTGGTATGCGTTCTGAAGATCCAGTTTGGAGAAGATGGTGGCTCTGGAGACTGGCTCGAACGCTGAGAAGATGAGTGGCAGGGAGTATTTGTTTTTAACTGAAGAAAAAACCAGCGCCCAGGGGAGACGAGGAAGGACGGATTATGCATGCCTTTAGTGAGTCATTAATATAGCCCTCCATAGCCTCTCTCTCCTTAATGGAGAGGTTAAACAGGTGGCCGGAAGGGAGAGGAGCGCCAGGCAAAAGATCAATGGCGCAGTCATAAGGGCGGTGGGGGGGTAAGGAGAGCGCCAGCTCCTTGCTAAAACCCACCCCAAATCATGGTACTCGATGGGTACACTTGAAGGATCAGAGAGAAGCTCAGGGGAGTAATCGAGGGGCTTGGAGGACCGGAGGGCGGAACGGAGGCAGTGACGGAGACAATAACTGCTCCAAGAGTCTATACGGGTATTCGACCAGTTAATATGTGGGTTATGGAGAACTAACCAAGGATGACCAAGGCCTACTGGACTGTCTTAGGTGGGTAAAACAAAAAAAACTAATATTCTCACGGTGGTTACCCGACACGACTAGTGACACGGGCTTAGTACGAAATGCGATAGAGCCCATGGTGCTACCGTCTAAGGCAGTGACATGAAGAGGAGGATTAATCTCTTCGATGGGAATTTTACCCTTATGAATCAAATCCGGATGGATCAGGTTTTGCTCTGACCCAGAATTAATCAACAAGGAGCATTGCTGGGGGTGTTTGATATCAAAAAAGAGGATCAATAAACGAGAACGGTTTCTAGTCTGACCCGCCAGGACCCCCAATCTCACTGGCGGGTGGACTCTTTTGGCCGAATAGGACACCCGGAGATTAAATGGCCGGGCAAACCGCAATACAGGCAGCTCCCTGAATTAATTTGTCGCTGCCTCTCCTCTGGACTTAACCGAACTCGTCCAAGCTGCATCGGCTCAGGAGAGTCAGATCTGGGTCGAGGAGAATCTTGGGAGGGCAAACTGTAGTCTGATTTTGGATGGGAAGAAGCTGAAAAGGTTCGAGGTCGGTACCTCTCGCGGATCAGATTATCTACCTTAATAGCAAGACTAATTAACTGGCTCAAAGACTCCGGCTCATCTCGACTTGCGAGCTCGACTCAAGCGCAGGAGCATTCCATCCGGACTTCGCGGCCAGGGTGCAAAACTCAACTGCGAAATCGGCTACCAACCGATTTCCTTGCTTCAAGTTCCATAATTTCTTTGCAGATTCCTCTGCTGATTTTAGTGGAGAGAATGTAAGTTTAAACAACTCCAAAAATGTCTCATAAGTTGTGTTTTCAATGCTGTGCTCGTCCACAAAAGACTCTGCCCATCTGAGAGCCCTATCCCTTAATAAACCTATTACGTAAGAAATCTTGCTTGCATCTGTAGGGAACGATCGGGGAGAACGATTGAAAACTAATGTGCACTGGAGTAAGAAACCCTTGCACTTATTTAACCTTCCGGAGAAAGAAAAAACCCTAACACCTTCACCATTTCATTTAACTTTTATTTTAGGCAGTGATACATTTTTAGTATTTCCTTTTTGGTATGTTTTAGATTTCAGGGGGCTTAATGAATGCTATACCATTTATAAACAAAGCGGATAAGGGAAATAGCTAACAGAAAATAAAGAGATAGATATTGATTCCTTCTGCATCCTTCTAAACTAGTTACAAGCTACACATTTTTGGTTATTATGGGGTCTAGAGGCCACAAAACAGTAGGTTTAATTAAATGCCGCACAGACTTTAAAAAACAATTATAAATCTATGTCTTGCAGGGATTATTTTTGTACTTGTGACAATTGAAACTGTTCAACAACCACTTACCTGTTAAACTCCTAAAAGGCTGAACTAAGAGATTTTACAACTCTTTATGTGGAAAATATAGAGCTGAAATTACCATTTGTTTTAATACTACTACTTTTGCAGTTCAGGAACAGAAGCCCTTCACTCATTTGCCAAATCAGAGGCTTTGAATCATAACTTTGTCATAAGGAAAAAAGCCATTTAAATTTTAAAACTTTAAGGGAAAAGTTCACTTTCAGAAATTTTAAACAGTGAAGTGAATAAACTAATGTGGCATTGAAAGTGAATAAATTTAAAAATTCAATTTCTTACTCTGGATGTTGTACAGTAAATCTGAATGACAAAGATGGGAGGCAAAGGTGTCTGTGTATCTATGTTTTCCCTTTGGAGACCTGTAGAGCTGTAGGAAGTAAACACCAAAAGTGAATAACATTAAACTTTTGTTTATTTTTCTTACTCTAGATCAGTTTAGACAATACATCCAAACACATTGCATCCAAACCACTAAAGCATGGTTTGGATGCAAAATGGGATCCTGAATTTAGATGGAGTAAAGAACTGTTGCTGATATAGGGCAAGAGCAAAACAGAGAGTTTGGAAAGAGGTTATGTTTTTGCTCTCATCCTGTGAGATCACCTGCAATCGAGATACGTGATCAATATATTTAAACTGAAGACAGTATTTGCCTTCTGTGGAAACATTTACACTGAGTCAACAATTTATATTCATTTTGTTGGAGCTCAACATGTTGAATTAGATTGATTGCTGAATTGACTTGTGGTCACCTTTAAGTACTAGAATTATGCTAGATGGCTGACTCCGGCTTGCTCAGCCCAGAATTTATGGTATCAACAGTCATGGCCAGTGAAACCCCCTGACTCAGCATGAAGAGATATTAGCTTTTCATCAGTCTATTTCTGCTCCTGGTGGATCTGGCCACAGTGAGATTAGAATTTGTAAAATATTTTCCAGTACAGTCAAAAGTATCTTGACTGTCTGGGTAGTACATTCATCTACACAAGCTCATCACTGTTTATATTTAAGATTTTCTTCCACTTGCAGGTCATGATTCCAATTTCAGCACATTCTTGTTTGAAGAGGTAAATGCATCTATCAAAGTTGAAGAAACGATGACACTATGCTTGTTAATGATTGCTTTGTAATGTATTCTTTTATTAAAGATAACAGCAAGCTCTGTGAGGCCACGAACACATTTTTTTTCAAATAATCAGATATTTTCTCCTGTACAGTCAGGTCAGTTTTGTGCTCCTTCCTACTTCAAAGTTTTATTTGTAATAGAATGTATTGGTTTTACCCATGTAGACATCTGATTAATCTGTATAAGAGATCAAATAAGATTTGACTGACATGTTTTCCATAAAATGATGTAAATGCATCTCTAACATGCTGATATTTCAAATGTTCCATTTCCTTTCTGGGAGAAGCTAAGGCATTGTTATTAGGTTATAGCCATTCTTCTTGCAGGAGTGGTTGAAAGGGATTAAAACAAATTAACTTCTGTGTTCAAAGCAGTATGTGACTCTGATCAATCACAAGCCATGATGAATGCCAATGTGGATGGCAAGGCTGAAGCAAACAGCAACAAGGAAAATTTTATTCTTTTGAAGTTTTTCATTCCATTGATTTCGCTGCATGTTAATCAGCTGAACTGCCACATTAGGCTGTTATTGCCTCAACTTTGTGACATACCAGAATAAATGACGGAGTCATCCATTATTACTGTCTGACATTAAATCACTCTAAACCTCACATTATTAGCAATTAGCTTAAAGGGATAGTTCACCTCTAAGCCAAAATTTGGCTTTTGCCATAAAGAGTTTAGATAAGTGAGAAAAAAGCATTTTATAACCAGCCCGTAATTCTCCCGATTCACCTCTAAGCCAAAATGTGTCTTTTGCCATAAAGAGTTAGATAAGTGAGAAAAAAGCATTTTATAACCAGGTAATTCTCCCGATCTGGCAGCAGTCCGTCTGCTTTAGCTTAGCATAAAGCAATGTAAGTGAATGGTACCCAATAGCATAGCATAACTGAGCTTTAGTGGTTATGCTTGATGCATTCTCTACCAATCATGTAATAATAAAATGCAGGAGGTGTTTGATAGATTATGTTCCTTTCCCACATTTCCTGAAAGCAGCATGATAGAGGGAACGTCTTCAGCCTCCTTCTTCTGCTGCCACTCATGATTCAACTTTCCTCTCTGTGTAGCCCCGCCCACCACGCCACATCAGGGCCAAAAGTTTGAAACTGAAAAACAGGAAATGAAGCTAGAAGAAAAATCTCAAACTGTAAAGAACTTTTTTTGACCTTAATTAGAAAGATCTGAATCTGGAAAAATATAATCTGAAACTGAAGGGAAAAAAATTCTTAAACTTGAAAAACAATTTAATACTTAACATTTTGAATTAAAGTTTATTCAGAAAAATACAAAATAAAAACACCACTGAAATTTCAATTAATATAAACATTCAATACATTTAATTTTATTTTGAATCCAATTCTTTGTTTTTCAAAGTTCACAATAAAAACTTTACTTTCATTTTCAGCTTACATTTTTTCAATTTCAAATATTTCTTTGAAATACACAAACATTATGTCCCCGATTTAACTCCATAATGGACAGAAATATCTGCAGTTTTGGGAGTGGAAGGTGAGTTTATGCTACTTATTAACATATAATTTTTTTTTACCATACTACCATAACAATTTTCCTGTGATTTTGTGATCTCCCTGGAGCAGCTGGGTGGAACGCTTTTGCGAGTGATATGCCTCTAAAATGCTCCTGATGGGAAGGGACACGCTGCTGAGTAAAAACACGCAAAACTATTACGTCACACGCCGCTTACGCGTCCATTGGAAAGCAGGGTTTAGGTTCTAAAAAAATATCCCAAGCTTTCAACATCTCACAGAGCACAGTTCAATCAATCATTCTAAAATAGTGTCATCCCACTAAGACAAGTCACTTCTCTCCAAAATTCCTTGCCTTTTGCAAATCCACAGTTGTAAATAAGACCCATCCATCCATTTTCCATACCCGTCCATCCTATGTAGGGTTGCGGGGCAGCTGGTGCCTATCTCCAGCGGTCATGGGGCGAGAGGCAGGGTACACCCTGGACAGGTCGCCAGTCCATCGCAGGGCAACACAGAGACATACAGGACAAACAACCATGTATGCACACACTCATACCTAAGGGCAATTTAGAGCAACCAATTCACCTAACAGTCATGTTTTTGGACTGTGGGAGGAAGCCAGAGTACCCGGAGAGAACCCACGCATGCACAGGGAGAACATGCAAACTCCATGCAGAAAGACCCCAGGCTGGGACTTGAACCCAGGACCTTCTTGCTGCAAGGCAACAGTGCTACCAACTGCGCCACTGTGCAGCGTAAATAAGACCCTTCTTCTAAATATTTTTTTTTTGCCTGGTAACATAAAAATATAACTAATAAGGCTGTCCATGTAAACTGTTAGGATAAGCAGTTTAGAGAAGGTGCCAAGAGGGTCATTGTAACTCTGTTGGAGCTGCAGAGATCCACAGCTCAGATGGGACAATCTGTCAACAGGACAGTTATTATTCATGCACCCTCCAAATGTAACCTTTATGAAAGAGTGGCAAGAAGCAAGTCATTGTTGGAAAAAAGCCATAGGTTTACCACAAAGCATGTAGGGCAGGGGTCTGCAACTCTAGTCCTCAAGGCCCGGTGTCCTGCAGCTTTTAGATGTGTCCCTGGTCCTACACACCTGAATCAAATGGCTGAATTATCTCCTCAGTGTGCAGTCAAGTTCTCCAGAGTCCTGCTAATTACCTGATTATTTGACTCAGGTGTATTAAAGCAGAGACACGTCTAAAAGTTGCTGTTCACTGGCCCTCGGGGACTGGAGTTGCAGACAACTGACGTAAGGGGCACAACAAACATTTGGAAGAAGCTGTTCCCAGAAAAAAAATATTTCATTCAAACATGGGTCCCCCCAAAAATTGCACTCTACAACAGAATATTTAACGGATAAAACAAAATAAATTCTAAACAGGGATGCATCTAAAGGGGGGGTGAGGGGGGACAACTGCCTCCCTGCTGGAGAGCTGGTCCCCCCAGCTGCCCCCCCAAATGTTATGTCTTTAAAAAATAATTCATCTAAAAACTAAACTATCGCTTATTTGTCCGAAAGCCTCTTACAGCTTTTAAATTAAACATTAATTCAGCCAAAATATATCATTGTAAATATAATTTTAGGTCCCTGAAAAAAACGTAGACAAACATCTGTCTTTAGTTCTTGTGACAAACACTGCTGTGTTACAAGAAACATTGACGAGGCAGTCTGTCTGCAAGTAAAGTCACTGAGCCACCCAACTTTCCCCAGGTGATGCTTTAACACAAAGTCAGATTGAGTCTGTAATGAATGAAATTCTGAAGGTAACAGACAGACCCGGTTTAATATTTCCATTATTCGCTTGATGGCAGTTACGTGTGATTTGTAAGATAATTTACATATTTCCCTTCTTAGTTTTACTTACAGTAATTACAAGAACATGTTATGAAGAGTTTAGATATGAAACATGTTTAGGGCTGGCTGTTTCAGGGATTGAAGCTCTATAAGATCAATATCACAGCAATAAGGCAGGGCAATTAAATCTAATTACATTCCCATTCTCTTCTAAAATAAATGGGCTACAATGAGAATAGGAAGTCTAAAAATAACTGGCTTATTCGTGTGAAGGTGAAAAAATATTTCTTGTTTCATATTGCTATAAGCTTCTTATGGTAATAAAGATGAATTTTTATTTTTATTTTGATGCTTGCATATTGCAGATCACAGTGAGAAGAATATTTAAAAGGTGTGACATTTCCACTTTTGTTGGCAAGAAAGTGAGGGGTGAGAAGGCATAGTTTCGCTAACACTGCTGTGAATCTACCTAATGTTCATACAATCTGAAGACATATAGTATATAAATTGTTTATTTACCTGTTTTATGTGTTGGCCCAGCGTCTTACTGCCCACTGCCAGCTGTCGCAACTGAAGAATTGTTCCTCTTATTTCTGTCAAAAATCATCTGATGTGCATTTTCTGTCAGGACCGCTCTAGAGTTTATATTAAACACCGGGCTGTCAGCCAATAAGACACGGAAGATTCCCCGCACAACTCCTCTCTGATCGGTCATACCGCTGTGCCTCTGTTGCATTCACCAAAGCTAGGAAATTACAAAACCACCTTCTTCGTTAATGTCATAGGGCGGCTCAGTTAATGTAAACTTATTCCTTCTGAGGTGGCACGGTGGTGCAGCTTGTAGCATAGCTCACCTCACAGCTAGTAGGTCCCGGGTTCTATTACCGCCGGGAACGCTGTGGGTGCTGAGGGTGTGTTTGTTCCTCCGCATAATCGGCACCCACACCCTGGGTGGGGTTGGCGATAACGTGATCCTTCCATGCGATACGCCCAGCCGGAGAAACCCCGCCCCGTCAGGGAAAAGGAGGGCCTGCTCACTCCCCAAAGCATGAAGGAGGCTTGGGTTTCTTTGCGGGGCCCTCCCAGGGCTGGCAGAGGGAGAGCGGGACCCCAGGACTGGAAGGTAGGAGCACTGGGTGATAAATAATGGGAAAAAACCGTGAGATAAAAAAAACTAAGGAAAAAAAAACGTATTCCTTTTGAGGCGAAATGTTTGGGGTTAGAGCCGGGAATGCCCAGGCCAGGCGACGCCACTGCTTAGTATCCAGCCTTTATTACAGCAGGACCACCTGGTACTACCTTTCTTCACTGTATAAATTCTAACGCCAAGAAACGCAGAGAAATTTGATGTTACAGGCCTACAGGTGTCATGCTGCCCTGTTCACTCCCTCTCCTAATCATCATCCTCACCTGTCTCTCCAATCATCCACACCTGATCCTCCTTTCCTCATTTGTTTATAACTCGTCACTTCCCCTCACTCAGCGCCGGATCATTGTTGATGTCTCCATGGTGTGTTGTCCTGCTGTTATCCTGTCCTGCTCGTTCAATGTCCTGTCTCTCCCTTTCTGCCGTCATCATCATCATCATCACCTCCTCCACCAGCAGCACTCTCCAATAAACATCCTTGCACTTTACCCGCGACTGCGTTTGGGTCCATGCTTCACACCGCATATCCTGACAACAGGGTTGCTGTATACCTAGATAGGCCAGTATTTACAAAGGTAGTACTTTTGTGTTACCAATCATTTTAATTAAATGAAGTATGAAGCAAATCATATAATACAGAAACTCAGTGGGTTGGTTTATCCCATAAAATCCAAATGAAAAACATTTAAGTTTGTGATTGTAACATGCCAAAATGTGGAAAAGTTTAATCCACAATGTATTTTTACAAAGCACTGCCTATTTACTGCTGTTAAGTTGGACTGATTAAAACCTCTGTCAATGGAATAACCCGATGGGTAGTAAAATTGTCTTATTTTCTCTACAATCTGTATGAATAAGACCCACATACACTTATATATAAGCTACAAACTCCTCTTTTCAAAGAACTCCCTCTTGGCGGTGTACATAAGGGTAATATCTGTTATGGAAAAAGACTGTTTAAATTAAATAGTATGTATGCACAGCTTTGATCCCATCGGCTGAAAAACAAAAGCGCTTTTTCCAAAGGAAGGAGGAATAGATGAGTTGCCAAATTGCCCATTTACCTATAGCTACTGTTGCCGCTGCAAGATTAAATGAACAGAAATAAGTAAAAGTGCTGAGAGATGAATTTCAAAAAATTGTATTAGTTAATTAGACATTTACGTGCTTGGGATTTGAAAATATGTATGACATTTGTATGCAGGAGTGGTTCCATACATGGCCATCCATTAGTTTATCTACCTGAAGACACAGTATGAAGTAGCTACTGTATTACATTTGTTTGTTTATTGGCATCCCCTCTTTTAAATCGACTTTTCCAAATGATTAATATTCAAAACAAGAAATATAAAACTTCACCAAAAAAATTCTAGATTTGTTTTAATTTGTGAGATTCAAAAAATTTCTCACTTTCTGCCTTTTATTTTTTCCTTCCTCTTCTCTAAATGTCAGAGCCGCCAGATTACCTTGCCGTCGTTCCACCCTCGAACACCCAAACGGAATTGAGGGGAGCCAAGAGGAACCGGAACAATTTGGCTTGATAGCAAACCCTCTGCTCAACATTGCTAAGCGACCACCGTGAACTCAATTTCTTGAGCCTTCCCTTACCTAGAGGGTAGAGCTGCTGCATGAGAGAATATCCATGTGTACACTTGTGCCCATGTGTGTGTGTGAGTCTGCTTGAACTGAAGATCCCTCTCTCAGGTGATTCATCCCAAAATCTGTCCTAGTTCTGCTCTGTTAGGATTTGGTCCACACTTGTGCTCAAAGTGTGCGCACATTTGCAGTGTTCAGCCTGAGCGAGAGGTCTCTGGCCCAAGTGGAAACCTCAGCTGTGGACAGTCACACTCGCATTACCAATAAATTACATATGATGGATCATTTTACCATGGTAGCTTATGTGTGTGTCTGTAAATTTTTCATGTAAAAAATTATAAAGAGCCTCTTTTTAGCACTTGATCTTTGCCTTCCTCCCACTGATTGAGCTTCACTGGCACTGTGTAGCTGAATATGGCAATCAAACACGGAAATGTAACTTTATTGGACTGGCTAATAATTTCTTCCTGGATGCCAGGAAACAGTTGGCTTATTCAGCTCTGGCTACCTCCTACTTGAGTTGTGCTGGATCTGACTGAATCAGATGATGTATTGCATACAAGTACATAGACATATACACACACAGGCAGAAAGAAAAAAAAACAAGCAGAAAAACTAACAGAGGCAGAGCCAGAAAAGGAGAATAGGAAACCATTCTCTGCTCTGGGCTTTGAAATTCAGTGCTCATTTTATGCAACAAATTGAAAGTCACTCCTTTTATCATAGTAAAAAAGGGGTATTTGGAAAATGTCTGACTTGTTTCAAATTTTTTTTTAAGTCAAAGAACTGCAAAGGATTCTTGTTATTTGCTGTATTGATATCCTTTAACAATATACAACACCTTGTAAAAGTATTAATACACATTGAACTTTTTGACATTTTCACATCACAACCAGAAACTTGAATATTCTTTTAGTATTTTATGACATAGACCAACACAAAGTAGTGCATAACTGTGAAGTGAAAGAAAAATGAAACATGGTTTTTAATATTTTTAAGAATAAAAATCTAATAAAAAGTGTTTTGTTCTAAGGAATTTAACCCACCTGTAATAATGCATTGTAGAACTATATTTTGCTGTGATCACTATGGCAACTCTTTTGGGGTATTTCTCTACCAGCTTTCACATAGAGACTAACATTTCTGCCTATTCTTTTTTGATAAATACTCAGTAAGATTGAATACAATGGTATGTTAGTCATTTTCTGCCACTATAACGTTTTGGATGTAGGTCATAAAGTTTAATTTTGGTCTAATCTGATAATAGCACCTTCCTCCATTTGTTTCCTGTCTTCCTGTTATATAAACCATGTAATTTTCCTTCCACATTACAATTATGCATGACTTTATTTTGGTTGATAACTAGATGACCCAACCAAAAACATTTATGTTTTTTAGTTGTATTGTGTTCAAAGGTTTAAGGGGTGTTAATACGTTTGCAAAGCTATTGTATATATTGTCAAATATAAAAAGAAATCTACCTTAAAAGAAAAACATGGATTAACAACACAGGTTGAGTTGCCATTCATACAACCTTCTGTAATTGGATTTGCTTATTCAAAAAAAGTATTACTAGTAATGTGTGTTTATCCATTAAATAAATGACAAAAAAAAGCTGTATTGAACTACCAGCAAAACATGATGTGACATTTCATGCTCAACTGTACAGGAATAGGACTCTGACCTTTTTAAGTTTAAATTTATGAATCAAAGTGTTACGGGCTCACACAAACAAACACAGTCTCTCTGTCTCTCATACTGCTCACAATTCAGCATGCTCTTAAACAGCATGGTTATTATTCTGCTCCTATAAGGCCATGTGCAACACAGAACACCAATTGGAAAATTCAAATGTCACATTTTTATTTATTGAATTTGGTTCAGATGTTGTTAATTATAAGAATCAACAAAGCTATCTGTAGGACAGAGAAATATGCAGCATAAAAAATAATGATGGTTATTTTCTTTTGACAAAGAATTTTCTGTCATATTAAACTTGCACTATTAAACAAATGATGATTTAGTACAAGAAAGTATAGCATGTTATGAGATATATTGTGTAATTAGTAGTATTAGTGTTGAAGAATATTTTTTTTTAAATAAAGACTAGGGATTTTAAAGAGCCTAAAGAAGTTCAGATTCTCAGTTGACTTGCTCCCTGCCATTTTGGATACAGCCTCATCAATGTGATTTTTATCTCCTGGTTTCATGTAGAAAGTAGGCATGACGTTGGTGATCACTACGAACATCAGAACAAACAGCACTATCTAAAACCGCTTAAATATGAATGATTTTATGAGTTTTTCAGTGGATAAATGTTTCAGAGGGAGTTTTTCTTTAATCCAAACATTTGAAAATAAATAGCTTTAGAGAACTGTAAAGAAAGTAACGTCAAAACATCAGTAACTTGGTCCAGCAGAAGCTAATACACCCGGTATTATTAACAATTCTGTACTTTACTACACTGTCAGGTGTCAGTTACCAACTCAATCTCATTTAAGATAAGAGAAGGCTATTTTAGAGTAGTGTCCATCCGTTTCTTTACTACAGTTATTTACAGTTTATTTTCCTTAGTTCATTTGAACTGAAGCAGCCCCACATCAACATACTCCTCCTTCACCTCCATGCTTTACTGTCAGAACAAGGCACTGACTGGTTGTTCTTACCAGGTTTACACCAAAGTTTTCCAGAATTCATTTAACCTCTTAAACCCTACTGCAACTTCGCCCTAAATATTTTCAAAAACCCATACTCAAATTAAAGTTAAAAGCTGTTCTCGAACCATTTGGAGTAGAGACATGGTTGGGGCCTCATCAGAATTCTGCACTGTGATTGGGACATAGGAAACAGGATACAGGTAAAGAGGCCAGAAATAGGATTTGATTTTTCGGTGGTACATTTTCGCTGTTTATTCGCTTTTTTGGGCTTTATTCTTGTCATGGACCAACCACTTTGATAGGGGACTTTAATTAGACCCTTGTGGATGTAAAAATAAATTTTTAGTCGAGATGGATCTATTTTGTTATGTAAATTGGACGACAAAGCAGTAAGTCGCACGTTTTATTTGCTTCGGGAGGGGAGAGGGGCAGATGGTTGCCAAAAGCGCTCACTGTGTCTACAGTTATGACTGTATCCTTGATTGGCATCCATAATTGGAATCACAAGACTCTTAGCTTTCTAATTGTATAAAATATGTATATGTTAATAGAAGAATGTTTAGAAGGTCGGTGGATTTACATCCGGAAGAAGGCACGGACCCGGGGCCATGGAGTTTAACAGGTTTACTCAGGATTGATCATCCTGTTCTAGAATGGTGCAAATACATTTTATAGTACCTTTTCCTTTTTTTAAAAAAATAAGTAGCCAAGGATTTAAAAAAAAACTGCCTACATTATTTGTATAACTAATCACCTGTTTGGGTCTTGTGGCATCCTGTCTGTTATACTCCTCATACTGCTTCCTCCTCTTTCAATTCTGCTCATGAAAAAACTGCAGAAAAATTCATTTCATTTCTCAGGTCTTGGGCTGATTAGCCTACATCAAAAAGCACGTAGGTTTTATTCCCAGACTCCGCCAAAAAAAATTTGTGAACACAGCAACAGGTATGATTTATAAAATTGTTTATATACACTCAACAAAAATATAAACGCAACACCTTTGTTTCTGCTCCCATTTTTCATGAGATGGACTTAAAGATCTAAAATTCATTCCAGATACGCAATATTACCATTTCTCTCAAACATTGTTCACAAATCAGTCTAAATGTGTGATAGTGAGCACTTCTGCTTTGCTGAGATAATCCATCCCACCTCACAGGTGTGCCACATCAAGATGCTGATCTGACATCATGATTAGTGCACAGGTGTACCTTATAATGCCCACAATAAAAGGCCACCCTAGAATGTGCAGTTTTGTCTCACAGCAAAATGCCACAGATCCTACAAGCATTGAGGGAGCATGCAATTGGCATGCTGACAGCAGGAATGTCAACCAGATCTGTTGCTCGTGCATTGAATGTTCATTTCTCCACCATAAGCCGTCTCCAAAGGCGTTTCAGAGAATATGGCAGTACATCCAACCGGCCTCACAACCGCAGACCACGTGTAACCACACCAGCCCAGGACCTCCACATCCAGCAGGTTCACCTCTAAGATCGTCTGAGACCAGCCACTCAGACAGCTGCTGAAACAATTGGTTTGCATAACCAAACAATTTCTGCACAAACTGTCAGAAACCGTCTCAGGGAAGCTCAACTGCATGCTCGTCGTCCTCATCGGGGTCTTGACCTGACTCCAGCTCGTCGCCGTAACAGACTTGAGTGGGCAAATGCTCACATTCGATGGCGTCTGGCACGTTGGAGAGGTGTTCTCTTCACGGATGAATCTCGGTTTACATTGTTCAGGGCAGATGGCAGACAGTGTGTGTGGCGTCGTGTGGGTGAGCGCTTTGCTGATGTCAATGTTGTGTATCGACTGACCCATGGTGGTGGTGGGGTTATGGTATGGGCAGGCATCTGTTATGGACGAAGAACACAGGTGCATTTTATTGATGGCATTTTGAATGCACAGAGATACCGTGATGAGATCCTGAGGCCCATTGTTGTGCCATACATCCATGAACATCACCTCATGTTTCAGCAAGATAATGCACGGCCCCATGTTGCAAGGATCTGTACACAATTCTTGGAAGCTGAAAATGTCCCAGTTCTTGCATGGCCAGCATACTCACCGGACATGTCACCCATTGAGCATGTTTGGGATGTGCTTGACCGGCGTATACGACAGCGTGTACCAGTTCCCACTAATATCCAACAACTTCGCACAGCCATTGAAGAGGAGTGGACCAACATTCCACAGGCCACAATTGACAATCTGATAAACTCTATGCGAAGAAGATGTGTTGCACTGCATGAGGCAAATGGTGGTCACACCAGATCCTGACCGGTTCTGAGTCCCCAGACCCCCAATAAAGCAAAAAACTGCACATTCCAGGGTGGCCTTTTATCGTGGGCAGTATAAGGTACACCTGTGCACTAATCATGATGTCAGATCAGCATCTTGATGTGGCAGACCTGTGAGGTGGGATGGATTATCTTAGCAAAGCAGAAGTGCTCACTATCACACATTTAGACTGATTTGTGAACAATGTTTGAGAGAAATGGTAATATTGTGTATCTGGAATTAATTTTAGATCTTTAAGTCCATCTCATGAAAAATGGGAGCAGAAAGAAAGGTGTTGCGTTTATATTTTTGTTTAGTGTAGAAGGGCTTCTTTTTTGTTACTTCAGCTTCTGCTATTTGCTCAACTTTGAACATTGTAGACAGACAGATAGACAGAGAAATCGACTGACAAGGATGGATAGACATAAAGACAGTCGTGGAAAAGGAGTTTTGGCATCTTCCTGGTCTAGAGCACACAGGAGTGTGTTAAGAAAAGTAAGAAAGATGGCAATAACGTTAGAGAAAGGCATTCTGTTTCACTGTTCTGTAAGTGTGCTATACCAAAAGTGTTTGCAGTTGGGCAGGGTGGCCTGAACCAGACTGGACTGTTGGCTCAGACTTACAAATAATTAACCATGTTCTCAATCTTTGATGTGTTTAGAAAGATGCAGTTAGCAACATACCAATTACCTAACTCTGTCACCAAGTCCTTATACTCTCTCTCCTATTTGTCCATTATACACAACACAACAGCTCATTAGACTGTTTCTGGATTTAGTATGACTCAGTATTGCACCTGATATCAGCATAGTATGGGGTGAACAAAGAGAAGCAAGGACATACCCCTGTGGAGTCCCAGTACAACTCACCAGCAATGTAGAAACACCTCTCTCCAAACCTGAGAACTATTGTTTCAAGTAGTTTGTAATCTGAGAGGAGAAAGAGTAAAAGGGATCTGCAATCTGCAAAATTTGAGCTTGACCCTGAAAGACTGGTGATTTGACTTGGACATAAAAAAAAAACAATTAAAGCCATATCTGGTCCAAGCAGATACAATATGTTTCATAGCCTGCATGCCTTGTAAGCTTTACTTTCACTGATTTTCGAAAAGATAAAACTAGAAAATTAGAGCAATCCAAAAAAATCTGTTAGTTATCGAAAATGATTAAAGAGCAAAAAAAAAAATGTCATGAGATAAAAGTAAAATTTCCATAATTATGAACACATTAAGAACACCCGAATTCGTTTCTTTTTTAAAGTTTTGTGGTAAGCAGAACATATTCTCTAAGATAATTTTTTTAGCTCAGCTCTCCTAAATTTGCCCAGATATGAATTTGTTTTTAGTAACCAAGCAACATAACCAAGATGTTGTTTATTTTTGGCCTTTTGTGTTGTCTCGCATCCAGAAGAAATCAAATCAAGACATATGCAGAATAGTATAGACTGTACAAGCACAGATATATATGAATATTCATTTTTAAGAATCCAACAGTGAGAATCAATAGCATTCAAACAATGCATGAGCACAGTTTTTTACACCTCTGAATTGATGTGGAATTGTGCCATTCTCATTAACAAAAGCGCGGTCCCTACCGTCTTAGTATTCAGAGTTGAGTCTAGGAACACTTTCCGAGTGAGTGGTACTGAAACAATCGGTGTGCCACTCTAATCTCAACACTGCTGCTGAGCTTTGGATCCGGTTGTATTTGGCAGACAGTCTCCCCTTGTGGTGTGGCCGGCTGCAATAGCTCTGGTCTTTGTAGTACTTCTTGGTTTCCAGAATCTAGAGGAAAGGTCATTTATACTGCTGACACAGTGAGAGAAAAACACTCAGGTGTCTGCAAGGAAAGCCAACCTCATACTTCAGTTGCTGGCATTGTCGACACACAATTCCTTCCTCTTGGTTCGCTGTCTTAACTGGAGCAGAACATTTTAGTGTGGTCATCCCCTGTCTGTATCTGGCCCCTATGCTCTATCTAAATAGATCTCTTCTCCCAGCTTTGGTTTAAAACTTAGCTGTAGGGCATTTGTGTTGACAGTTCTAACCTAAACCGCTGATAGAATGCAATGATGAACTTAGCTCAATGCAATGCTTTTACATTATCATGATAATCTCCTGTTGTCCAAATGGCGTAGAATTTTAAATCAATTCATACACCAAAGTTATTTTACTGTTAGCTCATGCTCTTTGCTTGAACTGAATGATAAAAGCATTGAGGAAATGAAAAATAGATGGCCAGGGAGAACTGCAGAGAGAAGACTGCCTCAAACCCCTCCAGTTCTGGCCATAAATCTCACACTTACAGAGGTCACACAGAAAACTGCTGGAATGTATGTTCTTAAAAGACAACAACCTCAAAAAGGATGACTGAGAAGTAGTTTAAAATGTAGCTCTTTTTACCCTATATCTCTTATTGTAGGGGGGTTTACTTTGTGCCTAAATTATTAAGGAGGCCAGCAGTCAAGGGGTAAGGCGCCGATCAATTATACCACAATGTAACTCAAAAGGAATAATAGAACATACATTAAAAAGTTGAGTGTTTTTTTTTGTGTTCTCAAAAGGTCTCTTCCACACATGCCTACACACACCATGTACACTTCAGCAACAGTGGTAAGTACAACTGAGCAACAGTGTATGATGCTGTAAATGTACTTTTAAAATGGATAAATGGGTAGAACTTTGACAGAGGAGAACTCAAATTAAAATGACACAGCTTTAATGATCATCTACTTCTCATCCCTGTTTATAGGCTAGCATAAACTCAATAGCACAAGTAGCCCATACATTAAGCTAGAAAAGTGGAAGTTTAAACTCCAAAGAACTATTGTTTAAAACATGAATCTAAACTTTGAAAAATACTCCGGCAGATAACATAACAGGATGGTGCCACATCTATACTTTACAGTTGGGGGTGGGGCTCTCAGGCTTGCCAGCGTCTCCCTTTTTAATAAAATGTAACACTTGTCATTCTGGCCAAACACCCTAATCATTAGGATGTCTTTGGTAAATGGATAAGGAAATTAAATGGACCTTTAAATTTAAATTTTGTGAATTAATGTATTGCAAGCTTACACATCCCTGACATCATCATCCGGGCTTTCCCAAATTGTTTTAAAGCATAGTAATCTAAGCTACTTCAGAAAAAAAGTAGTAAAAACTTTTTTTTATCAAATTCTCTTTCTCGTTATTGTTGCATTTAGTAAATAGAAAAGAATTTGTGATAATATAATATTCTTTTGATTTACATGACAAAAGCGAAACCTTTTAGAAAGTGTGCGTCTTGTTGTACCTGCCTTAAAACCAACACAAAATTTCATAAAAAGATACTTACAGGCAAGCGGAGGGGTGGCCATGTGATGGTTGGGCTGCTTTTCTGCTTAAGGACCTCCACCACTTGCTGTAATTGATGGAGTCATGAATTTCTTTCTCTACCAGAAAATGCTGAAGCAGAATGTCCGGTGGTCAGTTCATGGCCTTAAGCTCATGTGCTCTTGGGTTATGTAGTAGGACTTATCAAAAGCATTGGAATGAACTACTTGTGAACTTGTTCAAAGTCCAAACTGATTGAGATGCTGTGACAAGAACTTAAACAGAGGCCAGTCATGCTAAAAAACTCAGCACTGTCGCTAAATTAAAACAAAAATCCCGAAAACAACAGTGGGACAAAATTCTTCCACACTGATGGAAAGAAATAATTGCAAGTAATCGCATAGCAGTTGTTAGGTTTTGTGGCTAATTGATTGAGTTAACAAAAAGTTCAAAATGCTGCAGTTCATCTTTTAACTGGTACAAAGAAGCATGAACATATAACTCCAGTCTTAAAATTTCTTCATTTGCTTCCTGTTTGTCCTCACATAAATTTAAAAATTGTATTGCTCACTTTTAAAGTTTTAAATGGGCTATCCCCATCTTATCTACGTGATCTCCTTAAGATCGACACACCTTTGGGAACACTACGGTCAACCACCCAGTTTTATCTTTGTGTTCCGAGGTCAAAGCTAAAGCATAGAGGGGATCGAGCATTTGATGTTGCTGCACCAAGACTGTGGAACAGATTACCTCCACCTATTTGTAGCGCTCAGATTGTCTTTCAAATATCAACTAAATTCTCATCTATTTTCTTTGGCCTATGACTGATTGCAAAATACTTAGTAGTTATTTGAAATCCTAACTCTGTCTTTTATTTACTTTAATTACTGTTTTATTCTATTCACTATTTTATAATTGTGAAATTCATTTTGAAGCACTTTGGTCAACTGATGTTTTTAAATGTTCTAAAAATAAATAAACTTGAAATTTACATTGAAATTGATGGCATTTTGCATATATTGTGGTTCTCTTTTCTGGATCTAAAATATGTCAAATTGTCTGAAACATTCAAGTGTGACAAAAAGCCAAAACTGAATAAAACTATAAAAGGGGCAAATACTTTTTTATTGCATTGTATCGCTGAAATCTCTGTCCATCTGTGTGTTTTTCTACAATGAGTGGTTCAGTTCACTTTACTTTTTGGCACATGAGTGGGCAGCACTTTTTGAAGAGTTTTAGAGAGTTCCTTTTTTGCTGTCACCAGACCTTGGTCATCAGGAAGAGTTAACATGACAAGAAAGTGCTGGGTGTCCTATCTTTGAATCAGTAATCGATGTGTGAGATATTTTGTCTGCTTCTAAAACTGCTGTTATGTATTTTTAGTCTCATATACATCTAAAGATTCACTGAAACACGCAAAGAGACCATTTCTCTTCAAGTGTGAAGATGCATCGGGCAGTGAGTATATCTTTTAAAACTGGGAGGCACTACTTAACATTGCATCATAAATTTACTTAGAAATGAACACCTAACCACGAATGCAAACATTAACAATTATTCAAGGTAATTATTTGAAGAGAAACTTCCAAAAGGTTTCATCTTTAAACACTGGACTTTTACCTGGCTGAATGCAAGGAGTACAAATCAGTAGTCATTCTGCCATATTGCATCATGTAACTTCCTTCTTTGTGTTTTAAATGCCCCAGACATTTTCCTGTTTACTCTCACTACAACTGAGGAGTATGTTTAGCTAACCACTGGTTCATTTTGCACCTTTAAAATAAAACAGTTTTTATCTTTTTTTTGTTTAAAGACAAAACCTTTCTGAAGGAGCTCAGGGCCACCTGGATGTCTAAATAAATCTTTATAGATATGCAAAAAGAAACCAGAACAAACTTATAGACCTATTATTAATTAAAATGTACTTCATATCTACACAACAGAAACATGTTGTGTGTTTTTGTGTCTTTGTTCCAATTCACTGCCTTACATCCAGCTGATTACATCCTTAACATGCTCTCCACGAGTATTTTTACATTTCTGAATAGTATCTTATCTTTGAACAAACAGCTCAAACGCAATCTTTTACCGACTGTTATGTGTATTTGCATCATCCTCATTTCTGGCTAAATACAAAATGCTGTTTGTTCTTTCCTTTCCTTTTTCTCCTTAATAGATCACAATTTATTTTTATCCATTTCTTTGGTTATTGTGAATTGTTTGGAACAAAAAGTCATTAATTTAGGTAAACCAGAGGCACAGTGATAAATGAAAATTTGGGTATGAAAGGTGAAGGGATTTATGTTGAGCTCCGCCTTGTTCCATCTGAGCCAAAGTGCTGGGCCCTCAGCTTGGCAACATGTGTCAGACCACATTAGGAAGACCAGTGAACAATGGACTCAGCCAGGAACAGGTGGTGGTTTCTTGCAACTCTGAGAGTTGCATGTGCATTAATGGTTGCATGCGTGTGTGTATAGGTGTGTGCGCGCTTGTGTGTGTGTGTGTGTGAGACAGGGAGTGAGAGGAAGATTGGTCTATCTGCCATCTGGAGTGCTGAGAAAATCCCAGGTGAGGCGGAAACTCGAATGTGCTGTTTCTATCAGTTCACTGACCAGCCTCTCTCCTGGATCCAAACACTTTTTAAAGATGACCCCCCTGGTTCCTTGCAATGCCTCCAGTGAAGGCCCACACCAATTTGAGAGTGTGAAATGAACCATTACAAGGTCCGCTGCTCAAGGCAGTATTCACTCGTACAGACTAACCAAATATAAGATCAGCATGCCAAGGCATTTCAACTGTATTTCAATAATTTTTTGTATAAACTCATTAAAAACATATTTTGTCCAACATAGAACAACAGTATGGTTCTAATTTATAAAATGGGTGTACGGCAGATCATGAACCCAATTTAACTTTACCTCTAGAGTTGCGGTGCAGAAAACGAAAACCAGTTTTGTTAGAAAATTCTTAGTCCATACAGTGCAAAATTATTTTAGCGGTGCAAAACTTCAGGATCAATTTTGATTTTAAGTCATATTTGATTATTGATCTTCGTGATCCATTTGTTTCCAGATAAAACACAGTGAATGTGCCATAAGCTTTGCAAAGTTGTGTCATAGCTGTAACCTGTCTATAGGAGATTTAAGCCAAAAATGTAAAAAATAATAGAACAGAATTCTCTGTTGTACCTGGGGAAATCCAGGTACAAATCTTGACTGATCTGTAGTTACTTTGTGGCTCAATTTTCTCTCCATAGGCATGTTAGTACAGAGTTAAGACAAAATCTAGGACCTCATTTAAAGAAGAGAAACCTGACATTCGAAAGCAATCACCTGAAGGTGCTGTTGATGCTGCTGTTTGTGAACATTGGTACCTTTCATTGGGATAGTGGAGATGTGTGCATTTGAAAACTCTACTTCAGGGTGCAGGAAGGTGAGTTGGCTCTGCCTTGGATCATTTGGGGAACCTCTGCTCTACACATCCAAGATAATTCTCAAAACAATCTTGTTCTTTGCAGCTTTGCATGATAGTGATCTAGATTTCAAAATAAAAATTTAAATGACAACTTTCAGCTGAACATTAGGACACATTTTACTGTATAGTGATAACTTAATACTAGGGGTGTAACGGTATACCAAAAGTCTCGGTTCGGTACGTACAATGGTTCAATTTCACGGTTTGGTTGATTTTCGGTCAAGTCAAGGAGCAAAGTGAAAACATTTTTTTTTTGCATCCTGACATTTAAAGAGCACGATGTTGGTTAGAGCTCCCCTTAAACCACAGTTTACAGAAATATATTAGGATATTTCTAAATAAAAATGTACTCATGCACAAATTATTTGGGCTTTTGGAGTCTTTTGTGATAAAATTTCACTCCCCCAGACCAGAATTGACTCCCTGTCAGCTCGATCAATAGAAAACTATGGATTTTAATACCAACTGACACAGAAGAAACTGTAAATTTTTACAAATACACATATGAGGGAGCACAACAGCTATGAGCCTCCTGCGCGCCCCAGAGAGCAAAGAGAGACCAGGGAGAAAATTAATGACCTAAACATTGCTAAGCCAAGCTAACGTTACTAGGCTGGGTTCTGCAAGCTAGCTTTACTGTTTCTTTAACAACCCACATATCACACTGCTTCCAATCTTTGATATCCTTTCTTTCCTCATCTTTTCTTTGGTATTTATACAGCTTCATCACATCATTGCGATGGTAATCTTCAGATCTGAAGTGAGCCCCACTAACGACCGTGTTTTTCATAGCCAAGGCAGAAGTTAAGTCCAGGCTTGTCAGCTTCACAAAACGCAGCCAGGAACGGAAGATAGTGGTTATTTATCAGTGGAAGATAGTGGATAGTTTTTAATTATTTAGAAACCTGTGGACTTGATGTACTGACAAGGTGGTGATTTTACAGCCTCCACAAACACACTTTACAATATGTTTTTAAGAATTTAACATAATCCAAAAGAAGTGAACACATTGGCCATTTCTTAATATCCAAGTACGCAAGTACGTTCTTGTGTGCTTAACAAGTATGTAGGCCTACTTGGCAAGTACAGTTGTAAGTCTGTTCTTGCCGAGAACACAAGGACACAGTACGGTAGTTCTGCAATTAGAACAGAGTGTAGGCTACTTGGTTGATGTTGCTGCTCAGCTAATATATTTGCACAGTTTCAATAAATGGTCCAGTTTTTCTTGGTAATAGGATTTTTTTCACATTTATAATATATATTAAAATAAGAAAAGTTTTTTTGACAGATATAAAATATACAAAATTAGGAAGCAGTATCAATACAAAATAGAAAACCTGTAAAATAATGGGCTTTGCTTATAAATTATTTTTTTTCTCGACTGATATAATTGATGATGACCGGCTTTAGAGGTAAACAGTTGATTGATTCCTTTGATTATTCCTTAAGTTTTCACTGGATCTAAAAGCAGTAAAAGTTTACAGTATTTAATATTTTACCAACCTGCTTTGGGCCAGCGTTGTTGCTTTATAACTGCATGATTTATTTACAATAACTACTAAACACTGATTAATAAACTTATTTTCTTTTATTATCATTAGGTAAACTCATCAGATACCTACAACATAAACAGATAAAATGTTCTTTGTAAAAAAAATATTTATTGAATGACAGAAATTAACTGACAAGTGCAGGAAATTGATACTGTGACTATCTAATCATAACCAAATGTTAATATATAATTGTTTTTGTCTTTTTATTGAAAAAAGATGAGGAGACTGAAGAAGACGATGGCAGGACACTGGGATGAAGAGGATCACTGGGAGCTTTGGGGAAGCTGCATCCAAACCTGGAACTGTGGTCTATATTCCTGCAGAGCTGTCTGTATAAAACAAAGAAAAATGGAAGAGATCATACTCCACAAACCCAGTCTAAGGTAAATGTGTACAGTGTTCTGTTTGAACATTAAGGGGGAGCTTTCTGTGTTAAAATATTTTTCTTACTATGAATTTACATCCCAAACAATGTCTGGGAAGCAAATACCAGTGATTGATATATTATAAACTGTGGTGACACAGTTTAAAAAACACCTACATTAATTAAATAAATCAAAAAAATTCCAGAGAAAACATAATATATTTTATACTCTGGTTCTTGCAGTTATCCACCACTCACACTAAAACCCTTTTTATCTCACTTTTAGATGCTACTAACAGATAACAGGTAGCGAGATCAGGCTGGGGTTAGCAGGGAAAACACATTTCAATATCCCGCTGAGCCAGCGGCTATTGCTGCATATTAGCGGTGCTGTGCTACTCCGAATACACCAGAAGACATTTTAAAGTAGGCAGATTCTAAATGAACTGACCGTATAGATGAAGCTTTGATGTCCACTTCCTTGCCTAAAAGCATCTTAAAATAGTTTTTTGTGACGAGTTAATAGTGGTATAAAAGCGATAAATTTTAGCACTCATCTCTCCATTTACTTCTGCTGGTGGCAGCTACTAATGGCACAAGGCATTGTGGGATACCTGGCTGGCTGAAGTCCACAGAAGGATGCTTTGATGCCTCCTCTAAACAATGGGCGGAGCAAAAAGACATCCCGGCACTTTGAGCGTTCTTGCCTTGATGCGTACTTAAAATTGGAATATAGTACTTGGGCCACTTGATGAGGTTTCTTAAGTACGCGACTACACCAGTCCAGAAAAGTACGCATATTGAGAAACGGCCATGAGCTAAGGGCAAGCACCCCCGACGCTACCGGAAATGGATAACCAGTTATCATGACAACGTGTTGTTCTTTAACACCAGGAAGACGATGTGTTTCCAAATGGGGGGCTTTCTTGATGGAAACGGGTATTCCAGCTCCGGCTCTCAATTTGTTGTTGAGTAATTGGCCATGACATCTGCAAGCAGAAGGCTGGGCTGCGCTGTTTGTTTACAGAGGCGCATCTGTTGCTGGCTAAGTGCAACGTGGTTATGCTTCCGAGTGGAAACCTCGGTATGCCTCTGTGCCGGACTAAGCGGTGTGTAGCGAGAAATTTTAATGCAAACAGGTGTACCGTAAAACCCCCAGTTAATACATATCTGTCTTATGTCAAGTTAGGTATTTAAATTAAAGTAGCAAAGTACTGTGGATGATTTTGTGTTTCCTTTGTTTTTGATGGTAGATGTTTTCACTATAAAGCATAATGTGTGTTTGAACTGGAGTTCTTATTAGCTCAGGTGCTCAACTTGAGATATAAAAAAACTAATTTTATAAATAATGCATAAGAGGAATTTGTAAGTAGGTTGATAATCATGCTCAAGATGCAATCTAAAAGAGAGAACTTGTGCCTTCATCAAAGAAATGTATCATGAGAGAATAAACATACTGTGATATGGTATATAATTGTCATATTTTGAAATAAAGATTTGATCCATAACAGAGTTTGTTTTTCTGTCACAGCAGAGCACAGTTAAAAAAAACACCTTATTAATTCTTACTGTTGCATAAAGCCTCTGATTACTGAGCTTCTGATATTTCCTGTGAGATTAGATTTCTGATGCTTGACATTCATTTATATGTACATTAGTAAGATCTGTGGTGCAGTTTTGTAAGCTCTTTTTCTTCTATTATATTCCCCTAATAAATTTACAAAGGTTGTATAAGTGGTTCTCTGCCCAAAGTGTTACTAAACTACACAGTTTTACAAAAAGATTTCTGTTCAGAACTTTCTTCCTTTTCTGTTGTTAGATGCTTTTTTAGCTGTTTCTATCTATGATCACAACCAGAATACATAAATCTATTTTTTTTTCTCTCTGATGGGCCCTGCAATTTTAAACAAAATTAAGCACTAGATAGATAATGTAGTGAGTGCTATGCACCCACTTTTGTTGAGCAGATTTACAGTACAGTCAGTGAACTGAGGGAAATTTAGTTCTTTTAAAACAGAACAGTTTACCTTGAGGACACACTAAAAACTACATGGAAACAACTCAGGATTACGCTTAATGAAGTTGAAGAAGATCATTGATGTCCCATAGTTTGCAGTTTGAACAACATTTAGGTAAAATCTTCTGACTTATTGCTTAAATACTTTTTATTTAGACATGTCTCAAGCAAAAAATGGGTGTATGCTCATTTTCATGTAAAATTCAAGTGTGTATCAGTTTGGATGCACTTGTAGGATATGCTCATATCCCAGTTCATGCCTCAGACCATGTACGTAAGTTTATGTCAGTGTGGATGTGATGCAGATAAAAATACCAAGCAATGTCAGAGAATTATCAGTCCATTATTGTGCAAAAATATGTTTAGTTCTGCAAGCAGTAAATTGTTGTATGAGCGTGTCACAGGCTGTGCAAAGCTGTGTTATTGCATTAGCCTAAATATTATGGGACATGTTAGCAGAGACTAATAAATAGCACAAAAACCTACTAATTTAACAGTACGGATGATACAAAAAAAAGCCTACTTCTATCTTCTAAAATAGGAAACACTTTCAAACAATTGTTTCTGAGCTGGGGATTTCTCACCAGTAGGGTTGTTGTACATAAACAGTGCTACTGTATGAGTTTTGAGTTTTGACTGTGTGTTTGTCATTAATTGATGACTGTTTGCACAGAAAAAATCAAGATCATGAGAGATTTAACCTCTTGGTGCTAATTACACACTGTAAGGCAAGGGTTTTAGGATTTATCATTATTTTCTTTTTAAATGAAGAGTGACAATAAAGTGATTGCATCTTCCAACGCTTGCCATTTTGCAGCTACGTCAAAAATGCAAACTGCATTTAAGAAGGGAAATTATGTTCTTCAAGTTCATAACCCTGCTCTCTGCACTGGGGAGATGTGATTGCATTGGATCAGAGGTAACAATTGTACACGCCCAAGAAAATGTGTAATTCTGACCTGTGCAGTTTTGAACAATATTGAACAATTTGGTGCTCAATAGCATGATAATGGGGGACTGCAAGAGGGCAAGAGATCTTCATTTGACACTTCTAATACATGACTGTTGGATAATGTCTGGTCATTTTACTTTGCACAGACTTTCTTTTTGTGAGGAAATAAATTTCCAATTCTGCTTGTGTATTTTGATGAGTCAATAAATCTTTGTTGTGACACCATTACTTTCAAATCTGAGAGAAATGTATCATTGTTTACCCTCTTTTGATCATTTAGATATTGTGTTGCTGAGATCATAAAACCTTGAAATAAGAGGTATGGGGTTAGTTATTAATAATTGCTTCTATCAACCAGATTTATCAACACCGGATTGGTTCAATGCTTGGATGGGCCAGTATGCATATTTTTTTCAGGAATCACTTGCGAAACTTTCTTTTAAGATAATTTCTACAACTAATTTAACGATTTTTATTTTGATAAATGAGGCTTGCATAAATCTAACTAAACTAAAAAAATCATATAAGTAATATTTAAAAACACAAAACTAGGTGGTTGAGAATTAAACATGTGACAATAATTTCATGTTTTATATTGTGACTGATAATACTCAATTTATGTTTAAATACATGTTTGAATAATAAAAAAAAATTTTTTATATGTTTATTTATTTTATTACAAGCCCTGGCAATAGTTTAATATTTTCACAATGATGTATATGTTTGTACATAGTCTGTATGAAATAATCTGGCAAGAAAGCACAGGACAAGGCATCTAGGGGCTTTCTGAGTAGCTCCTACTCAGAATATAAGAGCTTCATCACAACAGAGCCACACTGCCAGAATCTATCTTTGCGTTGTGTTGTCTATGAGCCATTAGAGGGTGTGTGCAACACTGTCATTGTTTGTTCAGTCTTCATAAATTCTACCTCACACCTTTTCTTTGTGTCATGATGTTTTCCATCAAGGTGAAGGAAAAGTGCTCCAGGAGAGACAAACAACATTAATCTCATCTCTTGTTTTGTTGTCCCATACCTTCATACATTCTAGTCTGATTTTCTTCCTGTTTGTCTTCCTTCTCCCACCATTATTATCCCATGAGTAGTCAGTTTTAGTTCTCTTCATATATTCTGGATACTTTATATAGATTCTCTTCTCTTTTTTTGCTTGCTTGCATATGTTCTCACTCTGTTCCAAACTTTGATTCTCTCCTGTAATATCCATGATCTTTGATGTAGTGTGTGTACATGGGATACTATTACAGTACTACTACAGTATTAAAAAATATAATATAATAAGTCTTCTTCTGCTCACTTGCATCGTCAGTCAGTGTACATAATTTTTACACTGTATTTTGCAAGAAAATATAGGCCAAGAAATTGGAAGTTGGTATCCAGTTTGTACGTTCCTATTCACTGTTAAATTAAAGGGTTATGGGGCGTCACATGGCATAGCGGCAGAGTAGGCACCCCATGTGTGGAGGCCAACGCAGCTGTCCCGGGTTCGTTTCCCGCCTTCGGGACCTTTTCTGCATGTCTTCCCCCTTCTGTCTCCCCATTTCCTGTCAAGCACCAGTCAATTAAAGGGATCTAAACTCAGCAAAAAAAGAAACGTCCTCTGACTTTCAACTGTTTTTACTTTCAGTAAACTTAATATGTGTAAATATTTGTATGAACACTAAAAGAGTCAACACCATAAGACATAAACTAAAAATGTTTCACAGACATGTGACTAACAGAAATAGAATAATGTGTCCTTGAATGAAGGGAGGCTCAAAATCAAAAGTACCAGTCAGTATCTGGTGTGGCCACCAGCTGCTTGAAGTACTGCAGTGCATCTCCTCCTCATGGACTGGACCAGATTTGTCAGTTCTTGCTGTGAGATGTTACCCCACTCTTCCACCAAGACACTTGCAAGTTCCTGGACATTTCTGGGGGGAATGGCCCTAGCCCTCACCCTGCAATCCAACAGGTCCCAGACGTGCTCAATGGGATTGAGATCCGGGTTCTTCGCTGACCATGGCAGAACACTGACATTGCTGTCATGCAGAAACTCACGCACAGAACGAGCAGTATGGCTGGTGGCATTGTCCTGCTGGAGGATCATGTCTGGATGAGCATGCATAAAGACATGAGGGAGGAGGATGTCTTCCCTGTACCGCAAGGCATTGAGATTGCCTGCAATGACAACAAGCTCAGTTCCGATGGTGATGTGATATACCGCCCCAGACCATGACGGACCCCCCACCTCCAAATCGATCCCGCTCCATGGTACAGGCCTCGGTGTAACGCTCATTCCTTGACGATAAACACGAATCCGTCCATCACCCCTGGTGAGACAAAACCGTGACTCATCAGTGAAGAGCACTTTTTGCCACTCCTGTCTGGTCCAGCGAAGGTGGGTTTGTGCCCATAGGCGGCATTGTTGCTGGTGATGTCTGGTAAGGACCTGCCTTACAACAGGCCTACAAGCCCTCAGTCCAGCCTCTCTCAGCCTATTGCGGACAGTCTGAGCCCTGCTGGAGGGATTGTGTGTTCCTAGTGTGACTCTGGCAGTTGTTGTGGCCATCCTGTACCTGTCACACAGGTGTGATATTCGGATGTACCGATCCTGTGCAGGTGTTGTTACACCTGGTCTTCCACTGCGAGGATGATCAGCTGTCCTTCCTGTCTCCCTGTAGCACTGTCTTAGGCGTCTCACAGTGCGGACATGGCAATTTATTGCCCTAGCCACATCAGCAGTCCTCATGCTTCCTTGCAGCATGCGTAATGCACGTTCACGCAGATGAGCAGGGACCCTGGGCATCTTTCTTTGGGTGTTTTTCACAGTCGGTAGACAAGTCTCTTTAGTGTCCCGCGTTTTTAGAACTGGGACCTTAAATGCCTACTTTCTGTAAGCTGTTAAGGTCTTAACGACCATTCCGCAGGTGCATGTTAATTAATTGATTATGGTTAATTGAACATGCATGGAAAACATTGTTTAAACCCTTTACAATGAAGATCTGTAAAGTTATTTGGATTTTTACAACATTATTGTTGAAATACACAGTCCTGAGAAAGGGACGTTTAATTTTTTTGCTGAGTTTAGTACTGAAAGAAATATTTAAGAAAATAATAGAGGTATTTAACTTTTTCTTTTTTGCAATCGAGATTACATTTGATAGTATACATTACACAATATCAAATACATACACTGACAGTTTGAGAGTTATGAAACCTGTATTCTATTTGTAAACATGAAAAAAGAGCATGTTAAATTAGTTTTTGATTAGGATTACGACACCTTAGCGTGAGACAAACCTGAAAACTGCACTACAAAGACTAGTTAAACAAGGACGGAAAGTCTCTACACTGATCACAGTCTTCAAAACACAATTTCGATTTGTGAATCCTTTAATCAAAAATAAAAACAAAAAAACATGGCTATTGGGCCCTTAAGACTTGCCTGGGGGAATCATATACATAAACTCCATCAAAAGATAATTGTGAAAAAGGAACTTTTCATTATTAGGCAGCATGATTCTTACACAGCCCTGTAAGGATTTGCCTACTCTAGAAATTGTATTCTCTTTCTTAGTTTTTTTTTCTTTAGAAAAGGTAAATAGAAAACATAGCTTGTAATTTTAAATGGACCCTTTCTTCCCGCACTCCTACACCATATCAGCAACCCTTTGTATTTCATTACATGTATTTCTTTTTTCTTGGTTACTTTTAGCTTTTGTTTAGAGGCGGGTGACGATTTCTCCTTCTGCTCTCAAGTATGACTCCTGTAGCTATTTTTATTTTTTTTAGCATATTTCCCCAAGTGAATTTTAGGAGAAATATAAAAAGTAAGAAAATATAGAAGCTAGAATGAGACAGAAGTGAGAATCAGATCATTGTCTCCTGAGCTTCAGAAGAGAAAACAATGGGTAATAAAACTTTCCTCTGAGAGGTATTCATTATTTCTACCTTTATTTTTTCAAGACAGTTTGTTGGGAATCCCAAGGCACTCCCAGGCCAGCTGCCAAATATAGTCCCTCCAAAGTGTCCTGGGTCTTCCTCTGGGTCTCCTCCTGGTGGGACGTGCCCAGAAAACCTCACTTGCCCTACCTTTTGACTCAGGTCTCTCTTCACCATAACAGACCAGCCCAGCGCTCTCATCACTGCAGCTGTCACTTCAATCCACCTATCAATCTCCCACTCCATTTTTCACTGATTCATGAATAAAAACTTGAGAATATTACAGTATGAGGAAGCCAGCATATCCACATCACCTGCAGAAAGCTGTCCCTAGAAATTCTGTCCATAAAGGTTATGAACAGACAACTGGCTGTTGGTAATGTGGACCAAGCTCCGACACCAGTCATATAGGGACTTAACAGCCTGTATCAAGATGCCTGGTACCCCTTCTTCTGGTCAGCCATCTGGCATCTGAGAAGGGGGAAGCAGTGCTCTACTAATACTGTTTATTGTGAGGATGATGTGATGCTAACCTTGACTCAGGACATGATGGATTGGTGAGCAGAATTCTTTGAAGACCTCCTTAATCCCATGGGCATGTCTTCCAGTGATGAGGTTTGCTCAGAGTTCCTTAAGGCCCTGGATGTTGCGGGGTTTCATTGGTTTATGTGCCTTTGCAGAATCACATGGACATCGGGAAAAATTACCCTGGATTGACAGAACGGGGTGGTGGTCCCCCTATTTGGGCAAGGGGGACTTTGGAAGTCAAATATTTATTAGGTAAAAATCTAAAGAACTTAAAATGTGCTATCCTTGATTTATTTGTATTTTTGGGCAATTCTAAATATCATGTGCAAAAGAAGTATATCTTACACCCACTTCCCAAGACTGTAAAAATTTAGTGTAATTAAAAAAGAAGCACTTTAGTGATTAAAATGAAAACAACACATTTAATAATGTGAACAAATAAAGGATAAAAGAAACAATAAATCCATTTTCTGTACCCATCCATCCTATGCAGGATTGCAGGGGGTGCGTATCTCCAGCAGTCATGCAGCAAAAGACATACAACCATGCACGGACACCCTCATACCTAAGGGCAATTTAGAGAAACCAATTAACGAAACGTGGTTTTGGACTGTGGGAGGAAGCCAGAGTACCCAGAGAGAACCCATGCCTGCGCAGGGAGAACATGCAAACTCCATGCAGAAAGACCCCAGGACCTTTGTGTTGCAAGGCAACAGTGCTACCAACTGCGCCAATGTGCTTTACATGTTTTACATTTCATACCCACCATGTGTCAATTGACACCTGCATCTGGGATGTTTTGTACTCTGATGAGCAATGATTTAAAGTATTTTTTTGTAATACACACTGTGAATAAGTTAGGCTATTTTACTCTCTCACTGTGCCATATAGCTATCAGGCTATCTGCCAGCAATAGGTTGCTTAGGGTTATTTGAGTTTGATCAGCGTTTATTTCAATATATCAACTGGCCCAAGCAGGAACTAGAATCACATTCAATAAAAAAAAAAAGTAGTTTCAGTATGTGAGATTTTATAATGTTTTTTTTTATCTCCCACAATTAATCAAAAACATTAAATTACAAAAGGAGGAAAAACTCATACAATATGGTTTAGTACATGCTTTACATTAAGGCCGTTCACATCAGGAAGCATATTTGCATGCTCTTTCTGTTTTGAATTCTGATCCCATTGTAAGGGGTGAGTGTACTGTAAAAGATGATTATCTATGAATGAGTAGCTATTTATTAAAGTTATGGCAGTGTGGACATTTTATTGCTAAGTTTTATTTCTAAAAGATTACCAATGGAATCATTGTTTTATTCTTTGCTGTCCACTCTGTGAATGGATAAAGGTTTTACACAGTGTTACAATTTATTCTTATTTTTTTGCATTCATGCTGAAGCAATATTTAAATTCAAGATATGTAGACTAATTTAATTTCTTTATATTCTACAATCAAACAAGTTTTTTAGTAATTTATTTTTATTTTTAACTTAAGCACAGGTTTTCTTCACCTTTTTCTTTTTTCTTTTTTGTTCGTTTGCAAAAGTGATATTTTTTACAGTGCTTGAATTAAGCCGCGCCTCCATTTCTACCTACCATCCACCAGCCTCTGCCTAATCCCCATCACCATTGGTTTATTTTTCACGTCAGTCAAAGCCCTGTGGGCGGAACTCAAACAATCCACTCGTGCTCCAAGCGCTGTGGACCGTGCGCCACGACAGACCAAGAGCAGTGCAGACAGATGTACGAGAACGGCAACGTTTATCCTGTTTCCAGTGGAGCATTCTTATCAGCGCTTGTTAGAGTTTCTCTAACTGAGCGCACTCATCAGTTGCGCATCCCAGAGAACATTCACATTAGTGCTTTTTATTTTCTTTTAGAGGAGCGATAATTTATATTACAAGCAAAATAGTCTAGGGATTGTAGACTGGGCTGTGTTAACCCCATTTCCCAGACACGCATAAAAGCCACGCTCCTGTAGGTCCACCTGGATACGCTGAGGAAGCCGTCCGGTCCCGCTTAGAGGTCCAGGAGGGAGACGGAGTGGAGAAATAAGCGCGGAAGGCAGGAGCAACAAAGAAGCAAGCAGGATGAACCTCAAGAGTCATTTGATTTTCACTCTCTACACTATTTATGGGATTCTACTGAAAGGTAAGTCTGGAGACGCATGAGGTGTGTGTGGAGTGTATGTGCGCATCAGGTTCTCGTGTGTGTGTGTGTGTGCGTGTGTATGTTCCAGGCCAACTGTGAGGCAGGATAAAGAGAGGGCAAAACGCGCTTCCACACGCGGGTCCTGGCAGACGGGTAATGAGCTTCCTCGCTTTCTTTCACACGCACTTGAGCGCGCGCTTACGAACGCACTCATTGTTTTTTTGTGTGTGTGTCTTTTCTTATTGAAAATGCACACGTGTGTCTCTGCGTGCTGTGTCTGTAGACGCCTGTGATGCAGCACAGTCAGAGCACAGCTTATGTCCCGTCACATTTTGAGGTCCGTTCACATTCGGGATGTTTATGCGTGCATAATTGAATAAACAGAAGCTGTGGAAACTGACGTGCAGGACAGGGCGTGTTGTGCGCCTACGGTATCCCTTTATGTCCTGTGTGCCAGCTGGTAATGAAAACAGACACACCTCACAATGAAATCTCCAGCCCCGCGGGTGTTTTTGACTTGCTGCTCTTAGATAAGCGCTGGAGTCACTGGAAGCATTTTTACGCGCGCTTATCTACTTGGTTTTCTGGATTAAGGGAGAAGCGACCTTTGAAATATATTCTTATTTACGAGTGAGAATTATGTTGTTTCATTTTTGAGAAGCTTGTATGTCCGACTGCAAACTAACACAAAAAAGCATAAGACAGTTCCATGAGACTGCTCCCTTTTCAGTCTATCCAGGACAACTGATAATATAAATGTCCGCCTTCTCAGACTGAGCGTCACTTGGCTCTTATTATACATGCTGTGCCACTGTTTACGGTGTTTGAGAGCATATAAGACTAAAAGATCGAAAGGGATTTAAGAGGGATTTGGGGATATTGTGAGTGACATTCTGAACTCCCATATTCTGGTTTTGATGAATCTCCTTATAAACAGCTCCTAGCATTTAGAACAGCAGGTGATCCAACTGTAAACAGAAGGGGTGAGGCAAGGTTTAGAGCATTAAATCAGGGGGGGGGGGGGGCAAGGTCACTGTTACTAAGCCGCACAATTAACTTATTAACTTTGCATAGCCGTAAAATGGCTCAATGCTTTCTGAAACAGCAATAGAATAGATTAATAGGAGAAAGACGGATGTGAATGAAAAAGTATGTGCATTATCTTTTTTTTAGGTCTTCACTGCTGTTGCTCTATAGATTCTCGGTAGAATAACAAATCACCCGTCTGTGGGGACATTCATGCAGTTTTACACTGTTATGCTGTAAAATAATTTTGATCTCAAAGTTGTGCTGGATGGTCTGATAGTCTTGAAGAGGCAGCACAGTCCTAGAATATGCTGGGCCAATCGACAGCATTAGAGTTAGGATTTTTATACATAAAGAATTCTAACCAGACAAAGGTATTCAGATATCAAGATACACAGGTATTCAGAGGCACGGTTTCAAATTTTCCACCAAACATTTAATGTCCCTTTCATGAGATGTCTGAGAAAGTTTCGGAGTAACAAAAGTTTTCTTCAGTTCTATGGAACATAGAGTAACACAGGTCTTCCTTCCCACAATATGTGCCGTGCACTGGCGGTCGGCTAGCTGGAAAAAAAGACTGTTACACTGTTTTCTTTCATAAAAGAAAGATAGATTGTTTGCCCTTCCATCTTTCTGTCTTTGGCAGATAGGTTGCCAAAAACACTAGAGGGCTCCCGCATCCATCCATCTTGTTAAGGTAGCCATGTCTTAAAACTGAATTTGGCAAGCAACAAATAATTGAAAATATACATTTTGTAGACTTGTAAGCTTGCTACTGGGAATTAACATGCCCAGAAACTTGCCTACTACCGAGCTTTATGGCACCTTACCTCCATCTACCTCTATGTATGACTACAAGCATAGCTCCTTATGAACCCCATTGCCAACCCCCCCCAAACACACGCATGTACTCCAGTTCATGCTCCAGAAGGGTGCCCCATCTCTGTCGTCAAGTACGATTTGCCTATGGCTGTGGTCTTTTTATCATAGAGATAGTTAACTTGCTCAAAGTTTCCCTACTATATTTATTAGGGGAGACCCGTTAGGGTGTAGAAGCCTAGATAACAGCCCCCCTAGAAATAATGGTTCTCAAACCCTCCACCACAATAAGGTGTCAATTTGGACATCTGATCATGATATCTATGGCACACCTTCTTTTGAAGGTGTTCCGGCCCTGTCCTGAAAGGGAGAATACCCCGTGGCAGATGAGGTACCAACTGGGGAGATAAGATGTCAACATATATCTATACTGGGCTCTGGAGCACTTTGGGGTCCCCCAGAATGAGCTGAAGAATGTGGCTGAGGAGAGAGTTTCTCTCCTGGACCCATTACCCCCACAACTTCTATCTCAGATAAGTGGAAGACAATTGATAGAGGGATCCTACCAGCATGATGGAATATTCCATCCTAAAATAATGTCCTGTTCACTCCAAAATCATATCAACATGTTGAGTATTTAAGGCATTGTATAACAAATTTAGTAACATGAAAGGTATAATTAACGTCATCTTGACTTCAACCCCTGTTCTGCCAAGTGCCAAGGCAAACTCCATATGAGAGATCATCGGTGCTTGATTCTGTTCATCATTTGTTGTAGCCGCTTTGAAGTGTATGTGGGATTCTGTTTGCATATGAGACAAAAGAGCAGCCCTTTCTTTAACAACCCGACATGATTGAGGCCATTCTTGACTTAATGAATTGGTATGTAATTAGGTATCTTAGGGTGTATCTAACAGCTGCCACAGCAGAATGTATTGATGTTCACAAGCCCATCTTCTCGTTTTTACTCTCTTTACACACTTGTTAAAAGTGTGTGGGCATGTATAATTTTCTGCGTGTGTACATTCCTTCAAATGTGCATCTGTTTGTATAACTTATGTTTGAAGGCATAGTGAAGACATAACAACACACACAAAATCATGCTGGTCCCTCTCCCTCTCTTGTCTTTACCCTGAAGAGGATAATACTAGGCTGCCTGATTTGAACAGTCATCTCTTGGTGCAAGACCTATTATTGCACAGGTTCAACACAGCAGGTAGGTCAGCCTCCTTCCGAATGAGGTCTATCAAGGAAAAGACATGGCCTATCCTCGCACTCTGTAAATGACAGCTGTTTTAGCCCATCTGGCCTTGTGCCAGCTGGCGTTGAGAGATCCAAAGGCACCAAATCTCTGTCGTAGAACAGACCTGCACCACAATATAGCGCCTATGTGAGCTGTTGTGATGGAGGTCGTTGTTTACCAACAGCTTGAGTTGTTAACATATTATCCAGTGTGTCTCTTGTGCCCATGCCATAGCCAGAGAAAACAGCCTGTTATGCAAATGGGCTTCTTACGTAAGAGCTCAGGGCTGAGCAGGGAGCAAGGGGAGGTGGAGGCAGAGAGACACAAAGAAAGAAGTACGGAAATGTTCAAGAATAGAAGAGTTGATAGAAGCGTAATGTGGGAGCAAAGGTGTGGAGGAGGAATGTACAATCTTCTCAACTAGAGTGTTTTGGTGTGTGTGTGTGGGAGAGAGAAGGATGTGCACTGCTCTTTTGCTCTATGGATGCTTGTTTATCGCTGGTGCTCTGTCTGTTTTCTGTCGCTTTGCCTGCTTGGCAGTCGGTCGTTCTGAACTCTGATCTTGCTAGCCTAAATACAAACTCCCGGTGAGGGATGTGTTTATCCCCGCAGTGAGACTAAGCTGCTGAAGGCTGACCCTCCATCCCTCTGTACTTCCGTCCATTCCTCCCTCACCTCATCCTCCCATCCTGGTGTGGAGCTTTGTAGCACAGCAGCGTGGGAAAGCTACTGATAACAAGCAGCCTTGTGTGTGTAGGTGTGTGTGTGTGTGTTTGTAGAGCCACTGATTACACAGGAGAAACAAGATGTTCCCTCTTTCTTGCTTACTTGCAATTTCCCTCTCTCTCTGTTCGTTTTCATACACAGCACATACAATGTGCCTTGCACCTTATACACACTGCGAAGCTTTGCTGTGCTGGGAATCATCTGGCTCAGTGTGCATCACACAGACATTTGAACGAACACATACATACACACATGGAGTTCCACAGTGGGTTTACTGCAGCTCTGCCAAGGGATTTCCCATGATCAAAGCCAGTCTTTTGTTAGTCCAGGTGTTAAAAAAGTTAAAACAGAAAGGAGGAGGAGGGGGCTTGAGGGAAATGTGGTCAGATTCAAAGCTTACATGATCTTCGTGTCAAAGCAGAATGGCTCCAAAAAGAAAAAAATGATAGCAGTGATGCTGTTTTGCGCACATATTAACCTGTACATTTGGGCAGATTTTGCTTCCCAAAGCTCAATTATGATGGGTTAAGAGCATTATACTGTGTGTAGACTTAGTGGTTTAGCAGGTAGATGTTCAGTTATCAAACAAGGAAATCTTTTGAATATTTATGTATCCACAAAACTGAAGTGAAACAGTATGGACAATAAGCATTAGTCACAAGTGTTAGCATTCTGTCAGTGTCCAGGAGAAATATACTTTAGAACCTAAAAATGCATTTTAATAGAGATCCAGTTACTGTTGCTGTCAGGTCTTCCCCTAATTGTACAACTTTCGGGAGGAGGAGTAGGTGTTAGATGGACATACACCAACACAGACACAAGGAATCATGCTCTATATAACAGCCATATATAACATATTTTTTCCCCATTTACGTTTTTTTTCTTCATTCCTTCCATGGCTACTTTCTACTCTTAAATCCATTCAGTTTCCATTATTTGAAGTAACCAACCAAACCCAGTTGTCTTTTGTTCATGTCAGACCACAAGTAAAACTAACACATGTCCAAAATATGTTTCATAATCATATGAAGGTCATATTTCGAATCAAAGCCAAAGGAAATGTGTGTTGGCAAATTAAATATAATATAGGGTGACCCTATTTTGATTTCCATAAAAGAGGAAACTTGGTCTAATCCCTAAACACATCAATCATATTCTGTTTACTTAAAGAATACTTCATCTTAACATATTTAAAGTATTCCTGCTCTATGTAGTTAAAAAGAAAAATTAAATAAACTTCAGATCAGCTTTTACAAGTCGACCATTACAGAAATGGCGTATAATCTAAATAGAAATATTTAATCGGCTGTATCAGAAAATAAACCTATAATAATAATTGCTCTCTTTTTAAGTCATATGGGACAAAAATTACTCAAAAATCTGGAATTATATTCTGAGAAAATAAATAATATTTTTCTATTCAAAGTAATAGAAAATAAAAAGCAGCCTTCTCCCAAAGACACTTAAACTGTATACCCCAGTCTTTTTTTCGCTGTTAATTTTATACAGAACTCTAACTTTGTAGAGCGTTTTCATAGTTTTTGTGTCAGTTTGACCAATGCGATGTTTTGTACACAGAAAAATCTCCCAGCTATGAGTTCGTTGTTCTCCGCCACATATTAGTCGCGACCGGGATGGAATGAAGGAAATTTCCTTCGTGTTTCATACTTACAGCTACAACTGGACTGACGTCTGGTAAACATGAGCTGCCCTGCACTGCACTGTGCTTGAGGAGGGCGCCTGGACAGCACCGAAAAAGTAGACATGCGAAAGAAAAAAAAGGGTCGATAGAAAGTAAAAAAAAAGCTCTTTCACTTCCATTTTCATCATAGCCCATCAGGTAGCTTAATACTGCAGTTATTACTTACAGTCATTTTGAACCAATACGGGACACAAATCAACACTGAATGTAGGCGGGACCCCCCACACACACACTGGTGCCACTGTCACGTTTGCGGAGAGATGGTCACAACACAGCCGGGCTGTGCTGGTAACAACACCCATGGCTTTAAAAATGTCCACCCAGTACTCCACCACATCCTCAGAAGAAAAATTGGTTTCTTGAATACAAATGGGGGAGAAAAAATCTGCTGGCTTCAGTACTCAATGTATGGACTTGGCTCCAGTGTTTATGGCAGTGTCTCCAAATGTCTCTGACAGAAAGTAGCTGAAGTTGACCCAGAAAATCGGTAGATTTCAACAGATGACTTCACGTTAAATTTCCATATTAATGACGTCATTATGTCACATCGACGTGATGAATAAATGACACAGAAAGAGGAAAATAATTATATCTAAATTAGGATTTGGTCATACAGGGTTAAACAATACATTATTTAAACAGGGGAAACATGCTACAGGTAAATGTGACTTATGTCTTCAAAAACAGACTGTGGAACATGTTATATTATTTTTGCCTGAAGTATACTGTTGAGAGAAGGGAACTGGTACAAAATTTAGGCCTACAAGACATCAAATTGCAACTAGACATCCTAGACCTTTTAAACAAAATTTCATGTTCAAGTTAAGAAAAAAATAAATGCTGAGAAATCTCAAGAAGACGAAATAAAGAGATATATATATATATATATATATATAGTTTATATAGTTTTTGTTTGTTAGTTATTTTTAGTACTTTGTAAATATATGTAATGACTATTTAGCATGCACCAAATGTTGCTTGCCAACCGCAATTAAACAGAAGTTCATGGCTTATTGTATTATTTTTAGTGTTTTTTGTTATAAGTCTTAAATGTCCTACGTTATTGAACTCACCATACATTTCGAACGTTCCTTAAATGCACCACAGGTTTGCTTCAGCCTTAATTCCCTTTGAATGGAGCGATTTGAAAGATGAAGGTGAAGTATGGGCTCAATATAAGGTCATAAAGTTTGCACATAATTTCAAAGGTCAAGTTCATAAATTAAGTTTTGTAAACTTAATAAATCAAGTTTTGCAATCTCGTAGAAAATATCTGCCCAAAAATTTTAAGTTTGCTAATGTGCAGAAAGAGGTTTGCATGGTTGTAAATAAAGGTTTGCATTTGAAAGAATAATATGTTCTTTAGCAAACATCCTGTTTTAAGATGTGCAGCATAAAACTGCGTGAGAGACTCTCAAGTTACGGTTGTGAATTTTGGCACGGTCTTTACACACTTCTCTGATTGGATGGTGACAGATCACATTGTCCAATCAGAGAGCAGGCCACTTCCTGTCTTTCCACAGCGCTACAGACTCTTAAAGAGAGTATGGACGACGACATGTGTACCTCTGTAAATCAGGTGGGCTATTATTTAAGATGCTGTGGGAATAAATGTCGTATTTAATGTCTCACGTGACAATAAAACGGTTACATTTGATTTATCAAATAATAGCCCACCTGATTTGCAGAGGTACTCGCGTCGTCATCCATGTTGAATCTCTGCTCCCCTTTAAGAGTCTGGAGAAAGGAAGTGGCCTGCTCTCTGATTAGACAGTGTGATCTGTCACCATCCAATCAGAGAAGTGTGTAAAGACCGTTCCAAAATTCGCAACCGCAACTTCAGAGTCTCTCACGCAGTTTTATGCTGCGCATCTCAAAACAGGATGTTTGCAAAAGAACTTATAATATTCTTTTAAATGCCAACCTTTTTTTACAACCATGCAAACCTCTTTCTGCGCATGTGCAAACTTGACATTCTTGGGCAGATATTTTCTACAAGATTGTGAAATTATGTGCAAACTTTATGACCTTATATTGAACCCATAGTGAAGAACGATGTTTGTGTGTGGCTTATAAAAGAAAGATCGGTCTCATGTACCTCCAGATTACTTTTTTTATACTTTTGAATTAATAAAAAAAATAATAAACAACTTTGTTTGAGAGTGGGTGAAATAAACCGGCGATAATTTATGGTCAGTCGATGTAGTGTGATGATACTGCATGCACATGCACAGATCATTCCCTTTCTGTGCGTCTGTAAGGACATTCAAGTTGCAGAACAAGCCGGGTCTCTAATCTGTAGGAGATATTGGCGACAAAGTTTCACAGAAAGTAGCTAAGGGTGGTCAAGATTTGTCGCTAAGCACTTTTTGGAAAAAAAAACACTGGTTTTGGGCTCTATCTATACTTGGATATGGGTGAGTAGCTTGTTAACTGTAGCTTCAGCAGCTCTATTGAAATAGAATCAGCTTTATTGGCCCAGTTTTTGCACACAAACTAAACCAAACAGCCGAGCCATTAATTTGATATAGTTTTATACAACTTTTGAAAGTAATAAAAAAGCATCAAGAAAATGCTACAATTTAAATTAATAACATAATTAATTAAATAAACAAAAAAATTTGAATCAATAAAGTAATGGTTAATAACATTAGTCTTTTCTTTGTCAGTAATAACTGATGTCACTCAAGTCTCTTAACTTTAATTCCTTTTGTTTCTGACACATTTTCAGCTATGGTAAAAAAGGTGTTTGAGTAAAGGGCTGAATTGAATGTAGTTTGTGTGTGCTTTATTAACATTAGTTAAAGAATAGCATAAAATGACCTAGGTCTCATTTATGAAACTTTGCGTAGAATTCTTACTAAAACTGTACTTCAGCTCAGCAAAAAAAGAAAAAAATTTAATTGCACAAAAGTTGTTTTCAATCTATAAAACTTTGAGCATGCACAGCTGCATGCAGTTTCCAATATAAATGTTCTCAGGTTATTTTGGACCATACCCCGCCCCCACATAACCCATTTTCTGCCATTACCGGTCAACACAAAGTCCCTTAGTGAATATTCTGCATAGACTTAAGCCTGCCGCACACGAGAGCTATCTGCTGAGCAAAAAGTAATTCGAGGCCGTTTGCTCAGCAGATGGCTCGCTGTTTGCTGCTAATTTTCGGTGAGTTTTCTCCCTCATGAAACGGCGTTGAAGTGAAAATCAAACAGGTTTGATATTTTTTGCCTCGCGAGGTGAAAAAACTCACCGTGTGCGCTCTACGTGAGCTGAGTGCTAAGGGCAAATATTCAAGTGACCAATCAAAACGCGGTCTCCGCTCACATGATTCCAAGATGGCAGCCCACAGAGAAGATTACACTTTAGAAGATAAACTTGTGGGTACTCGACCGTAACCCATATTTTCCTAACCTTCAAATGGTGGCGGCGGCGACGCCTCACAAAAAAAATGAGGACCAGCATTTCCTCCAAATCCATCTCTGTCTCCGTTTCATTCATTGTCGATATGAAAACAGAGGGCTGCCATCTTGGAACTCACCGAAAATTTGCAGAACACAGCGAGCTATCTGCTGAGCAAACTGCCTCGAATGACTTTTTGCTCAGCAGATTGCTCCCGTGTGTCGCAGACTTTAAGCTGGCTGATATGGGACATTCACGGTTAACCGTGGCAACTGCAAAAGCCACAATTCCACTGAGTCTGAAATTGAGGTATTTATGGGTGACGTAGAGGCACAGGAAAAACATTTCATTTAAATCAATCATTCAATGTTTATCAATAAACATTTACACAACCAAAAGGCAACAAACATGCTTCACTATAAAAGACAAAAATTTAGTTAGAAATAAGAAAAAACGAGATAACAATAATAAAGAGATTCAGATAAAAAACTAAATGCAGCAGCACAAGCAATAATACTAATAAGAACAATAAATATAAAGTCAGAATTATATGATTACTTGTTGTTGCAACAATAAGATACTAATAAAAGGCGAGTCTGTAGATCACATAACACCGGGCCCAGTTCAGCACATGGATTGAATAGGACTGCCCATGTTGATGATGACTGGCGAATCTGCCAGGAAATCTCTATAAAAACTCCCCCAATCCAGATGCTGCCAGTGACGTGATCTTCAATGAGCGTCAGCGCATCCATTGTGCAGCATTATGCAGGGGTGTCACTGCAGTATTTATATTTCTACTCATCACAATTAATGCCCCAATAAGTTCAAAATCGATATAATTTGAAGACGTACAGTACATATGAATATAATGCGATATAACTCTTGGAACATATTTTCATTCAGATTCTCATTTTTATTTTCAGCTCAGAGACGGGGGTGGGGGCTGACTGTTGGTTGTGTGTTCGTATGTGTGCGAGGGTCTACAAGTCTGAAAAAGCGGACTAAATTCACAATCGGCTGTGCTGCCAGTGTCTTTCGTGCCCAAAATGTGCGTAAGCAAGTCTCTTTGTGGGCTTAAATTTCTGCACATTTTTCCCTTGTTTAAAAAAAAAAAATATATATATATATATATAAACCCCAAATTCTGCGTAGAAAGCAGGCCCTGTTTTTGTCTTAAGCAAGCTTTGTAAATGAGACCCCAGGGTCTCACCTAAAATATATTTTCTACATTTTTAATAGTTATTGATAATTATCGATAGCGATCAATATGTCTTTTGTTTTTATTGCTATGTTCTTTTTCTATATTGTTCAGACCTTGTCTATAGATACATCAAGAGTCATCATGCCTGTAACATACATAGCTGCTGAGGACATGATGCTACTACATTTTAGTTGCTGAAGGTTCATACATATAACTTTGAGGTTCCCAAGTTTTACCATTATGTGTGAACACGAATAGATCGTATCAGCTTTAAATCTTTTATTCTTTTGAACTGAATGGAGCACTGTTAGCTTTTACTGATCCACGTGTATCCTCAAAGAGAGACATGGTCTAGAATGAATGATGGTGTGAAAACAGTTACAGCATGTTTTTTGTTTTTTTTCATTGCACATTTCAGGTGTACAAATTACTAGAACAGTTAGAATCCTCCTGTCAGGCATAAATTCAAAAAAATTGTTATTTTACCCCAAATGGCATCCCATTATAGAATAACAGACTGTGGGTACATTGAGCTAATGGCTTCCTACTAGTTACGATTACAGAACATGTGAACAATATTTCTTTTTGCAGAGGATTCATGTTGAATAAATGTAATTTTTTATTTATTTTGCCACCAAGAGTGTGTGTCATATCTTTTAAGGCACACTGTTATTTAAAGTCAGCCCAGAGCAAGAGGCAGAGATCAAATGGGCCTCCCATAGAGAACAGTGAGAACATAGGCCCACAGGTGGATTCGACTGCACCAGCATCATCAACAGACAGCATGTGTACACCCTTAGTAGACGTCCCAGCAGGTGAAATAAAAATACGCATCCACAACTAACATAACAGCTGATGGCACTTTTTACATGTAGCTATTTATGTGTAGAAGGTAGAATATACAACAATGTGCAATATTTAAAATGATGTTCTCTTCAGATTTTTCTGAACAGTAATGTTTCAGGTTTTCAAAAGAAAAGATGGAAAAACCTTTACTTTAATAAATAAAATTCCAAATATATTTAAATCTTTCACTGTTTTAAAGAGACAGCTTCTTAGTGAGAGAATACTAATCATTTCTCTCTGGTTAAATATCCCCTGCATTTCATATGAATTATCTGTTAGTTTTCTCCACCTGTGAAGGTCATATATTTTCTGTTAACTTTAAATTCTGACAAGACCTCTGTATTTTTATTTGTAAAGACAACATTTAAACTTAACCATCCATAATGATTTTCACAGTGTTTTACAGAAAATTGCAAAATACATTGATAAAACCCGCCAACCTTAGTGGAAATTTTTAAATAGAGGACTTCCCCCTTCACTGTTTCTACAAACAAGAGGAGAAAGACTAACTTTCATAATTCTTTCTTAAGAGATCTTAACTAGTTAGGTTGGCATATTCTTCAGCATTTGTTTTGATATACAGATTAAAGCAATCACAACTGCTCAGTATTGTTGACGATTCATCAGTTTGAAATTTTAATGGAACAGACACACTGCAGCATGTACATTGATACTATTGCAAAACACAGATAGGATTTCATTTTTTATGTACATTAATACTTTGTACTTCCCCTGAGTTCATACTGATTTTATTTCAGCTTTAAATATTTGGAGCTGTGAAAATGTCATAAATTATATCTTTACATCGCTGATTGTAATCTAGATCGAAGCTCTGCTTTCCCCCTTTGTCCCGGGAGTCACAGTGGAGTTTAGTTAAAAAACATCTTAATTACACATTTTCAATAAGTTTGGATTGGCAGTCTTTGAGTTTTAAACAATAACTACTTTGTAACATGTTATATTAGCAATGGATTAATCAGATTGCTCTGTTTTTACTCACATTCTCTGCCATCACGCTGGGTGGAGATCTGTATCCCAAGACCACAGCGGCTCTCCAGTTGAAGGAGGACCTGCTCAGCATCAGGGGATGTAATCTAAATAATTGACCCGGGTTTCAGACTCCCAGTTGAAACGTAGCCAAAATTGTCTTTGTAGATAAAAAGATTCTGGGAAGTTAAGTTCTGGAAAAAAATTTTTTAAGAACCCATAACCGAAAAGCACCAATAGAAAGTATTCCAGTTTTCATTTTGGGCCTTTTTGTATATATACTTTAGACAGGCACTTCAGTTCTGTGAAATTTTTGAATCACCATTCATGCACTGCTGTTCTATGAGCACCTACAGATTTTTAAGTATAAGGGGTGTACAAAAAGTGAGCATGTTTCTTCCTGAAATTACCTCTTGGGTCACAAAATAAATATCTATAATTTTAAGAAAAATATTCCCTGCCTTTTGGTTGTAAGAGCAACTCCATGTAAAATGTCATAATGATGAACATTAAGGAGAATGTTATCATACCAAATAAGTAATGTTGCTCGAACCACAATATTTACAACACATTTAGTATGTTCTAGTATCAAAAATAGGCAATAGCCTCTGCTGACACAATACTGCTGTAACCACCAACCAATAGTCAACCATTAACAGATGTTTTTGTTGTTGTTCTTAATAAAAATACTGTATTCCTTAAACGTAACCTAGAAAAATGACAAAAGTGTTTTGCTGTAACTCACTCACATCCAGAATAAGCATTGGCCAGTATTATATTCTCACAGTGTAACCTTTAGCAACGTTACGATGCTTTTATAGTACCAACAAAACCTTTAAAGAAATATGTATAATATGACCTAATTAATTTTTACTTAAAATAACAAAACCAACTATTATTCCTATTGCTGCTAAAAGATAGTAAGTACTACTTGGTATATATATTTATCTTGATACAGGTAACTAAAGATTTTGCCTATTCTACAGTATTAGTAAAAGGAGAACAAACTCAGAGGCCTGGGAGATTAATTATCACATGGCATGGTCAAACATAGGCATAGCAATATTTTCCACTTTTTAGCTGAAAGCTGTACAGAACCAAATATTACATGCAACTGAGGACGCTTCTTGAGACTTAATAGTTTTAGAATTTTACTGTTTACATCCTGGGATCCTTTTATACTTGCACCCAATCAAGGTTGCCAAAACCTTTGCTTATATCCCTATGTGTGGTATGAGTATGCCTGTGTGCACAGATGCATGAATATGTGATGTCTGCATTATTATTGAATTCCAAAAGGATTAGAGAGTGGCTAATCTTAAACTCCAGTCTTTGACAAGCCATGTGTCACTAATCTCAAACACTCTTTGAGAAAAAGACACAAACACAATCAAGGTTCGGATTAAAACTCTTTGTAAACTGAGGGCTGTATTCCTTTAACACTGGAAGTCAAACATTTTTTGAATTTATGAGAAAGTGAGCAAAGAAGTGGAAGAAAGATGTAATTTCACAGATATATAAATACTGTACTGGATGCGTAGAAATAGTTCATAATCAGAAGTAGGTTGATTTGATGTCCTATTAAGTAGAGCTAATTTATTTTCCAGGCTCCTTGTCTTAACAACCTCTTGCCCAGACAAAGTTCTTTTTATACCCTACGCTTTTTCATCTCAAGGCTTCTTTTCATACAGCTCCCTGAGGCTGGACTTTGGAGACTTGGCCGTACATGTTCAATCATTTTTTTTTTCCTGCAGAAATAAAGATATGGACAGCAGTGACTTTGCCTGCTCTGGTCCTTAGCCCCAGCTCTGTTATTGTTTGGGGACTTTGCGTCTCTGCTTGATAGAAATGAATTAATTCAAAGTAAGATGTGTCTGTATTATGTACATAGACATTCTTGTACACAAAACCATATTATGTGTGTAGCTACAGTAAAAAAAGAGAAGAAATACACTGGCAGGTGAAAAAACTAGCCAAAAAGTGCAGAGAAAAACAAATCTTTTGTTTAATGTTTCTGTTGGTGTTTTGTTGACCCAGATAGAGAGATAGCATCCTCTGTCAATTCTCCACAGGGAAACTTGGGGGGGAAGACTGATAAAATTGGAGGCCATAAAATTCTAGATAATTCTTTAAATTTGTTTTGTTTCTTGTCAAATCAGTTTTGGCCCATATTATGAACCAGTACCCAAAGAGAATTAAAAAGTGTTATCTCTATTCAGTCATTCTCTCACAAAAATGCCTTTTCTGTTATATAATGTAAAAAGGAAAATAAATATATTAGTCAGCTATCTTTTTTCTTGTTCAGCATTGTCTGATAATTCACCTTGACAACAGACTGGACTAGAGACTGAACATTGAAACCATCTACAAGAAGGGACAGAGCAGACTGCGCTTCTTGAGGAAGGTCCTTCTAATGTTTGCAGCAAGATGCTGCAAATCTTCTACAAGTCTGTTGTGGAGAGTGTAATCTCTTCAGCCATCATCTGTTGGGGTAGCAGCATCAGAGCCAGGGAATTAAAAAGGCTAAAGAACCTGATAAAGAAGACTGGTTCTGTTCTTGGCACTACTGTGGAACCAATGGAGATGATGATGCAAAGAAGGATTCTTCATAAAATCAAAAAAATTATGGCTAACCCTGAGCATCCTCTTCATGAGACAGTCATACAACAACAGAGCGTCTTCAGTTGGAGAAAAAATGTCCTGCTCTATTGATGCACTATAATTTACAACTATTTGCCTGTAAGTAAATTAACAAATAACATGCTGCCTTTTGCACTTTTTTATATGAGAGTCATAAAAAAAAGATTTACACTTTGATACATAGATGGACAAAATCTTGTAACTTCTCATTTTTCTGTTGGATAAAAAAATCATTTAATCTGCACAATATATAGATTTTGCTTGTCAATGTTTGTCGGATTTATTTGTTGAATGAACGTTCAGAAATTAGATTGGACTACAGATTGCCATACAGGTAGATCAATCTCAATAAATTTGAATTTCTTCTTACAGTTAATTTAATTCAGTTATTCTAAATGTTAAAAAGTTAAGCTTATTATACATAAATACATTTATTACAAACAACAGTGTTATATTTCAAATATATGTTTTTCAACAATTCTGGCTATTAGGATTTGCATTTAAATAAAACCCAAAATTGAGTTTCACTGAAAAATTTAATAATATTTCAGAAATGTGATGTTATGACCTACAGACTCATGAATGAGACTGCTGATTTTACAGTTGTCCAGCAGGCAGTTATCTACACCCTCCACAATTAGTGTAAGATTCACAGGGAAACTGTAACTGGAGTCAGAATTTTAAGGCCCAGCACACACAGATGTATCCATGACAAGGGCCACAACTGATATTCACCTTGTTAAGCCATTCCTAATCGAGAGAATAATCATGTCTAAAATCATGAGCTAAAAAAAGAAAAAGACTAGACTGGTTCTCTGTGGTCCAAAGTCCTCTTCTCATATGAAAGAACATTTAGCATTTCATTTTGAAATCAAGTTCCAGGACTGGAGGAAAGTGGAGAAGCTCAGAAACCAAGCTGCAAAAAGTCCACTAAGAAGTTTTCTACATCTCTTATGAGTTCATGAGTTGAATTATGAGTCATGTCATTTGCTGGTGTTGGTCGATGGTGCTTTACTGAAGCTATCTACAAGGAACTGTTTGAACACTTCTTGTTGGCCTCTTCTAAAAAGATTTTGGAGGTGCGGATTTTATTTTTCAGCATGACTTGATACCTGCCCAAACTCTTAAAAGCAGCAATAACTAGTTTTATGGCCATGGTGCTGTGCTTGATATGGCAGCAAACAGGGCTGACCAAAATCCTGTAGAGAATCTATGCATTATTTGCCAGAAGGAAGATGAGTCTAAACCAGTCAAAACAAAGCAGATGAGGTAAAGGCCACTTTTCAGTCCCTCCACTTATTTCTGTTTCTTTTTTTGCCAAATCACTTGAATATTGTTTAAAAAGTCCATTTAAAATTTTACATTCTGAAATAATAATAAACAATGTTGTTATAAGTACACGGGAAGAACATGGACCATCCAGAGCTACACTCTTCAAATTGTAGCTTATTGCTTGAACACAAAAAGAAAAGAACAACAATTCCAGGTTCATAGAACTTCGAAATACAAAAACAATAAAAAGTATTTTTTTTCTGAATCTTTGACTAATAACTGTAAATACAGAATATTTCTCAATTCCATCTAAACTTGCTTTTAAAACTGAGTGATATTGTTAAACTTGAGCTAATGAAACTATAAATACAACCCTGTACTCATAAAAATGGCTACAGAAATAAAATTCTACACACACAAAAAAAGAAAAGTGCACAAATGCTGAGAGTAAAGTCTTATCTAAGATGAAGGGTCCCAATAAAATAAAAGTTGGGTTTCTTTTAAAGTCTGTAAATATTAAAATAAAATAAAAAGAATGAATGAACTTAAGAGGTGCAAGTCCAACAGTTAAAATTGACAGTATTTTACAGCTGCTTACTACCTTACTTTAGAATATGCTTCCACTCAGCTGGACATGAGCTGGACAGTAAACCCAAACTGAACTCTCAGCCCTGCATCCTCTCATAAACCCAGTCATTTGTGTATACATCTTATTCATTTAAAAACTGCATTCTGAGGAACCATGTAAAAAATGGAATGTTCCAAGAATAAATAGTAAAAGTAGAAAAAAATGGCAAAAATACTGTAAGCTGATTAAGTCTTTTTGTTGTCCCTTTGACTGACAGGGTCAATAAACCCAGTCATAATCGATTTTAGCCTGTCATTAATATATATATATATATATATATATATATATATATATATATATATATATATATATATATATATATATATATATATATATATATATATATATATATATATATATTCTATTGTATTTTTTTTAATTAAAATTCATTCCAGAAAAGCTGAACAGAAAATCCACATTGTGCCTTCCCACATCAAGCAGATTATTATTACATGCAACTTTTTTTTCCACAGTGACAAAAACTACTGACTGTGGCCCCAGTAACTACATTTGAAAAATACAATTAGACAATCACAATTAAAGGGGCTATATGCAACTTTTTCCCCAAAATAAACCTAACAATAGCCTTTTTATTTGACCATTTATGACTCAAACATCTCCCGATGAGCATACTGACACCTTGTCAGCTCACAGTGGGTGCACCTATAAGCCTGTATCCATTTTTTTTCTATTTTCTGTCGGGTCGGATTTTCCCGCGCTGTCTGCGGATATGACGTCAAGCCTGTTCATGTTAAATGTTTCAGATCACGCTAGTCAGCACTCGCAAGCAGTGCAATGGATTGTGTGAATACACAGAAGAGACTAAGGACAACTCTGACACCAAAAGTAACTCCACATAAGACTAAAAAAGTTAAACCCCTGACAAGTGCCCGAAAAAGATCGAAGATTGAGAGCAACTGGCGTAGGAGCGCACGATGGGAGAGCGAGCGGAAAGGAAGAGCAGTTCAGTTTTTCTGGCCACAGGTGTCGGTCGCGAGTTTAAATTTCAGAAAATTGCATATAGCCCCTTTAAAATACAAATAGCTCACCTGCTGGGGCCTGAAAGCACAGTCTCACAACTTGATGTTATTCTGGAGGCTGAATCTGTGCTTTGCCTCCGACTGAAACTGACAAGCGCCTTTTCAGCCAAAGTTTTGAAACAAGGGAACAATTCTCCAATTGAAGAGATCTGGACACTCTCTGACCTGTAAGCAGCGGGAGGTACATCCCACAGCATTCCAGTTTTACACTAGTGGTTGGCACAATACCAAGCTCTTTGGATCCGCCACACCCCTGACTTACTCGCTGCCAGCTCCCAGATAGCAAGATGTATTGAGAACAGCGTACAAGTCTGAGATAACACTCAGCCCGTCTCGTGGGAATCTCTTTTTTTGTTTATTGGTTTAGTTACCTTTACTCCCTCCGTAAAGTTGAAAATGTCTGCGCATCTGCACCAAGTGGTCAGGGATGTGAATTGTAATCTGTCAAAAAGATGTTCTGTCAATCGACAACTTCTGTTTGTGTTCGACCACAATATTGCATGTGGTACAAAATAATTGACCTCCACTTTCATGTAGAGACTAAGGAAACTGTAGCCTGTAGCATGGTCCTTGGCAGAGATTTTTGTTGGTAAATGCCACATATTTCCCTCCCACTGCATCTCACATAAGGAACTGGATATGTGACAGCGTCTGATATAAGATGATGAGAAGGAGCATTGCAATTGGTCAAACGTGTTAAAGTTGCGATGATTGGAAAAAATTGCAAGACGTGCAGAATTCCCGAGTATTGGCTGAATTTGCATTAATGGTTGCGATTGCAACTTTGTGAAATCTGGGAGGGACTGGACTTTTAAAACAACCTGGGCTTTCTTAACACCTCAGCAGAGTGAAAGACTGATCACTTCCATTCCATGCTGTATTGATGCAGGAATTCAAGGAGAAGGAACCCTGACCAGTGCCTATGCATTACAATACTTGTGCATACCTTTTAATAGAACAGCATTTCTGTGTTAGAAATGCTATTTTATTGATCTTTTGTGATATTCTAAATTTCTGATCAATTGAATTTTGTGCTTTCTTGAGCAGTAAGCTAGAAACACCAAACATAACGCAATTAAGAGCTTGAAATATATTTGTGTTTAATGGAAATAATCTTTAGTATTCTCTTTTAGAACTAAATAACTGAAGCAAATAAAATGCTCTATGACATTGTTTTTTACTGACATGCACTTATAGTCCTAATATTGGGATCATCAAACTGCAAATATTTCTAATAAATACCTTAATTCTCCTCTCACTCCTATACTTTGGCTTTAAATCAGCTTTCCAACACATCTACATGTACTAAGGCTGAATAATGCATTTAATTCTTGCTTGTTTGCAAATTATAGCTCTTTATATCATCCAAACTATTGATTCAGTGCTTGACTGCTTAAGATGCATTTATACAGTAACAAATAGTTATACCATTACACTAATTGAAAAGCAGGATTTATTGTATTCACAAGTACATAAGTATTCACATGTTTTAGCTTTCAAATGAACGCTAAAGCTAATTGAAATATAATTCCCCAAAGACACATGCTCATGTTAATTGACTGTGTGTTGCTGCATTTGTGCGTTCACATGAGTGTGTGTGTATGTGGTTTTTCTGTTCATAATATTACCCAAAGTCAGTTTCTTGTCCCTTGTCTAATCATTAGCTGGAGGTTACTCCCCTCTACACAACTGAATTTGGTCTTTAAAACCTATTAGAATTATCTCGCATGAGCGCACCTAATTTGGTGAAAAAATTAAATATGCAACTAGAATCCATTGATGTGGCTTGAATTTAAAGTAAAATTGTTTATTTGTCAAACTGTGTCTATTGTTGTGTACCTTGTGACTGAGTTAAAGGTAGCAATGTGATAACTAGGGCTGTAATCAACCAAAGAATTTCTTGGTCGAATGAAACCCTGAAATTCCGACCAAAAATCGACTAATTTGCGGGGGGGGGGGGGGCTCTGACAGCGTTTTGCATTACGTGCATCTGCGGAATATAATATGCCATGATGACTGCAATTGCACTAAACGGCAAGGCAATTCGGGGACAATGTTCTTTATTAAACATGCCAGATCAAGACAAGTACGAACGGAATAAAGCTGTGCATTGGGCTCAAAACAAAGACTGTGGGCACGGCGCAAATGCGCATTAAGCAATAAAATAAAAAAAATAAAAAACCCAACCAAATCCAGCACTGTTCTGCAGGCTGCGCATGGGGGAGTGCGCAGTTGAGTGCCGGAGGACTGGTGTGTGTCTGTAAATGGAGCTAGACACAACCGGTTTATGTGAGAGTTCTTTTGATTACTGTTTTGTACGGCGTGATTGCGGCCAACAGCAGTCGGCCTTAAAGCATTCGATTACAACCATTGTCTGCATCTATCGGAGAACATTACAATATTTAAAACATTCAGACCTGTAAGGCCCACATCATGTTTTTACACGTTTTTTTCCCGCTACCATTTACTGTGTTCCGGCACCTAATGATTTACAAATTAAGCACTGAAGCCACAGCACGTTGAATAACGTGGACGTTCTTCGATTTCCCTGTAGACTCTTAAAGCAATATCACACGAGGGGCAGCGCTGTTGTAGCCTACTCTAACATCAGCACCGATCAGCTCTCATGGAATGTCTCTTGTCCAATCAAATTTCAAAAATTAACACGGCATAAAATCGACCAATCAGAATTTTGGTCGACTCAGAACGCATCGACCAATAAGTCGACCAGTCGACTAGGACTTTACAGCCCTAGTGATAACTCAGTAAGTGTGTGTGGGAATGTATGTGTATGGTCCATTAGTTTCCATCTGTGTGAAATTTAAGATATTACATCTTTTCTTGGGACTGGGCCTTACCTCTGATAAGTCCAAGTGTGCAATTTCACCCATTTGAAACTCTGTAAGCCCATATTAACACACAATGCAACCATCTATTGTTTTGAAGTTGTAGAAACAGAGTGTCCAGAGGACAAAGTTGGCCTTGGTATGTGACGGCTTGTACCTTTTTAATCTTTATAAATAGAGACATTCTTTGACTTTTTCATGAGGTAATTCTGTTTTTCCTACTTTTCTTTCTAAACCTTAGCCATATGTATATGTTTGTTTTTTAAAGTCACACGAAGGGATAGACTTCTCTATTCTTTTGTGATGTTATGTAAAGGCAAAGCGGAAGAGCTGTTTGCTGTTTTGAATGGTACACTTCATGGTTCACTAAACACCAAACTTATGAATATCATGGATGCACTGAAAAATTGGCTGCTGAGGGGAATTTCACAATTTTTAGCTTGACTGGCTCCTAACTGGTCACCAGCCTGCCAGACAGTAAAAAATGTGATCTTTATTTGATAAACAACTGCTTATGTGCTACCAGCTCATGATTGCAACAACACTGTTTGGTGTGGGTGGTGTTACTAAGTGATTAAGACTCAAAATTCTTTAGTCTTTGAAAATGAAGTCAGAGAAAGCATGGAAATGTAAAAGTCAGAGAAAGCAGGGAAATTCGGTTTCAGTAATTCTAGCTGCTGTAACATTGGTAAGGCAAGGCAAGGCAATATCATTTGTAAAGCACACTTTCAACAACAAGGTAATTCAAGGTGCTTTACATGATTAAGGGGTAAAATAAAAATAGCAGTGAAACACAGACAAAGCATATAAAGTAAAAACAGCAATTAAGCAAGAAGCACATAAAATATATGATACATGAAAACATTACTCAAAGGCAGCTCTAAACAGAAGTTTTTAGTTATGATTTAAAAGAACTCAGTGATTTAGCAGCTTTGCAGTTGTCTGAAAGTTTGTTCCAGATTAGAGGAGCATAGAAACTGAAAGCTGCTTCTCCATGTTTGGTTCTAATTCTAGGGATGTTAAGTAGACTGGAATTCGAGGACATGTAGTAATAACAGTAGATCTTCAACATACTTTGGTGCTAAGCCATTCAATGATTAATAAACAAGTAAAAGTATTTTGAAGTCTATTCTCTGAGCTACATGAAGACAGTGTAAGGACTTTAGAACTGGGGTGATGTGCTCCACTTTCCTGGATCTAGAAAGGACACAAGCTATTGCCTGTATGTGATCCTGGAGGTTCAGGTCTGAGTCCACTACTACACCTAGATTTCGGGCCTGATCAGTAGTTTCTAGCTGTATTAACTGAAGCTGTGTGCTAACTCTTGATCGTTCCTTTTTAGGTCCAAAAGTAATTACTTATGTATTGTTTCTGTTCAGCTGGAGAAAGTTATGACACGTCCATCCATTGATTTGCTCAATGCATTTACTTAGGGTTTGGATGGATTCAAAGACACCTGGTGACATCGTAATGTAGAACTGAGTATCATCTGCATAGTTCTGAGATTTAATCAAATTGGTTGTTACAATGTGGGCTAGTGGGAGGATGTAGATATTAAATATGAGGGGCCCCAGGATGGAGCCCTGGCGCACCCCACATGTGATTTCTGTTCGTTCTGATGAAAAGTTTCCTTTTGGAACAAAGAAGTCCCTGTTCTTTAGGCAAGACTCGAACCAGCCAAGTACTCACTTTGTTTTGTCAGCTCTGTAGCCATCCTGCTTTTGTGATACGATAGGGGTGGACTATATAGAAAAAGAGCATATTGATAAAGAGAATAGTAATATTAATTTATATCGATAATTATTGATAACTATCAAAAAATTTATTTTATCTGCATCCCTGGTCACTGTATGCTATTCTTTAATCAACTAATTTTAATAAGGAACTAAATTCATACCTTTATTCAAACACCTTTTTTTTGCATAACTGAAAGTTTGTAAGAAACAAAAACAAATCAAGTTAAGAGACAGATGTGACATAAGTAAATACAAAAAAAGTAAAGTTATTAACCATTATACTATAATAAAAAATATATAGATATATATATGTTACTAATTTAAATTGAAGGCTTATCTTGATGCTTTTTTTATATCTTAAACATTTTATGACACTTTATTATAATAATGGGTTACATGTTTGGTTAAGTTTGTGTTAAAACCGGATCAATAAAGCTGATTCTTATTCAGTTCAGCTGCTAACCAGTTACTCACCGATGACTGAGTGTAGATGAAACCCAAAACACTGGAGCCAAGTTCAGTCACTGAGTGCTGAAGCCAGCAGGTCTTTCCACCCCCGTTTGTATTTTTGAAAGCATTTTCGCTTCTGTGGACATGGTGGAGAACCGGGTGGATATATTAAAAGCATTTAAAAGAGTGTTGTTAGCAGCACTGCCTGGGTGTGTTGTGCCTGTCTCTGTACAAATGGGACAGCAGCAACAGAAACGTTGCTGACCATAGTATTTTCTGTAGTTGATTTTGTTCGTCATTGTCACGTTTAGTGACTATGTGCGTCAAGGTTCGGTTCAAAACGGGACGCAGCTTTTACTTGCTAGTGAACTACTGAAACCTTTTTTCAGGACAATTTTCTCTGCCGCTCCTTGCTGCGACATCTTTTGCAGTTCAAGCCATTTGCTCTTTTTTGTGGTTTGAGAGAAGCAAGGGCTCAGTGACTGAGCGGCCTGGGTCCGCGTTTGTGATTCGTTTGGAGTAAGTAGTGACTGTAGTATTAAGCTACCTGATAGGCTATGATGAAAGAGAATTAGAAACTTTTTTATTTACCCCTTTTTTCTGTCACACATGTCTATTGATCCATTGATAATGTTATTGGATTATCTTGCAGTCCTATCTTCCCTATCGATATTATTCAAGTCTTGTTTTAGAATGACTGCTCCACCATGCATATAATGTGATGTCCAAATTATTAATGACCGCTCTAAGTCTCAAAAATATTCTGAATGCTCCATTGGTGCCTCTATAATGTTTGCGTTTCTTCAATAAAAAGTTGTTACAAAACCAGTAGAATCTTCTTTAACAAGACTTTAGTGATAGGCATGTGACTTATTTTTGGATATATGGTTCAGGCATAGTCATTTACATACACAAAGTGTGTGAAATAGAAGTGGCTTTACTATTGAAATCCCTTAACTTTAACTTCACATTTTTTATTCAATCAATCAACCTTTTTTATTCAATCAATCAATCAATCAATCAATACTTTAACAATCAAGCACTTTTCATACAAACATTTCAACTCAAAGTGCTTTACAGCTTAAAATTACCCCACATAAACCACTTTCCCATCCCTCCCCCACATTTTAACTTTTGTAGCTTAGCACTCATTTGGTATAATATCCCCTTTCATATTTCAATACTCACATGAGGTCTACTATAGAAAGCTATATGAATTGCTTTTAAGTTTGGACTCTGGACTCACGGGGTGTTGAGATTGCTTCAGGCCTGTTGTTCGAAGGAAAGGAAGATGGAGTCAAGTTAGACAATTTATAACAGTTAAAAACCAAATGAACTGAGACCCTTGGCTTGGGTGAATGAGTGGCAGTATACATAATGCGCCTAAGGGATTTCTTCTCTACACACACTGTGCATTGTGTCTGTGTTGAGGTGTGTGTACGGGTCGTGCATGTGCCAAACTCTTAAGCACACACAAACACATATCTCTCTTCACCATCTGTCTCTGTTTGCCACATTGCAAATCCATTATATGCTACACCACATTATTCCCCCAATCCTAAGTAGAACACACCCCTAAGCTTACTTCCACTATTGCTACTCAGTGGAACGGTGACAATTTGCCACTGCATGCACATCTTTGTTACAGATGCTGTGGCATGTTTCCAAATGGATTTTAATACATATTTTCATGCTCCATTTGAATTTTTTTGTAAGCTGATGTTTAGCGTTGACACGTTGAAATTTTACAAGCCTGTTTGCTTGTTCCTGCTGTTTCACGAGGAAATTAGTGTGATAAGATATTTTCATCTGGTCCCCACTGAATCTACAATGGGCCCTAATAATTCTGCCTTATCCAGAATTATTAATTTTCTCCATTCTGGTAGAGAGATTTAACACAAGTAGATGCATACTCACACAAACAAACACACACGGGCACTTGGTTTGAATCTGGATAGGGCTTGGCTCAGTAGTTTTATGGCTAACTCATCTTCAGTTCTAATCAAAAAGATTCCCCAGTTCCTAATCTCCTGCTGTGGAAACAGAGTTATTATGTTTTTAAATGGTCTCCAATTACTGGTAATTTCAGTGCCTATCTTAAAGCTATTTGCTTTTCTCTCACTTTGCTCTGCATGGGTACAGTGGGCATTGTCCTTTGTAAAAACAACTAGAAGTTAGACATAGAGCAGATGCAGTTTTGGAAAGCAAAATTAGTTGGCTTTTCTCTGCACTTTTATCATGCCCTTGCTTGTCTCTTATCATTAAAAATTATAAATATAATTGAGTCAATGTCTTTATCTTCCTCATTAGTGTGTCTCTCAGAGTTCTTATTCACCCTGTTCATCAGTCTTCTTCACAGTCAAGAGTTTATACTGGTTGACATTAAATATTATTTTGCATAGTTGTAATTTGTAAGCCATGCCAATTTTTCTTTATAATAAGGATTCTCAATATCTGGAAGTACTCTTACAGAGTTTGAAAACGTTTTTCTTATGAATGCAGGTTTGTAAGCCAGGTGCTGCATTTTTATGCTTCCATTGCTTTAACATTTCCATTCAGAGCATTACTGCAAGGCCATTTTATAATTTTGAAAGTTAATCTTTGGTCCACCTGGAAAGTTAATTCAGTTGGATTAGTTTTGATTAATTGGATTTCAGTTGTAACCTTGGTTGTACATTCCGGCCTTTGGAAGCAGTAATTTATTCTTAGTTTTAATGACATTTCAGTGTTGTGTAGGTTTTTTTTATATTCTTTAGACTTTTGAAACTTTTTGAGATTTTTTATTGTCTTCTAAAAACGATTCTTCAATGTACACTCAATTCTCCATATTGTTAGATATTTCTAGTGTCTTGATGTTCATTTGGGAGAAAACACTAAAATGTTAAATTCCTACACGTATTCTGACTCTTTGGCATGAATCCCACAGTTGAGCGGAGGTGCATTGTACTTTGATCAGACATCCTTCATATGCCTAAGTCCACAACTAAAGTACACCGAAGGGTAATGAAATTCTTCTTCTGAAAGTTTCAATAGGATCTAACAGTCAACTGTGTATATCAGGATAAAAAATGAAGCCCTGAGGTCAAAAAAGAGAGGAAAGAAATAACTTGAGAAAAACAAAAAAAATTATTTTTACAAAATCAAATACAAAGCATAAATCCACTAATGAAGAAATGGTCTAAAAAACCTTTATATATACAGTGGCTTGCAAAAGTATTTGGCCCCTTGAACTTTTCCACATTTTGTAACATTACAGCCACAAACATGAATCAATTTTATTGGAATTCCACATGAATGACCAATACAAAGTGGTGTACACGTGAGAAGTGGAACGAAAATCATACATGATTCCAAACATTTTTTACAAATAAATAACTGAAAAGTGGGGTGTGCGTAACTATTCAGCCCCCTTTGGTCTGAGTCCAGTCAGTTGCCCATAGACATTGTCTGATGAGTGCTAATGACTAAATAGAGTGCACCTGTGTGTAATCTAATGTCAGTACAAATACAGCTGCCCTGTGACGACCTCAGAGGTTGTCTAAGAGAATGTTGGGAGCAACAACACCATAAAGTCCAAAGAACACACCAGACAAAGTTATTGAGAAATTTAAACAAACAAAAAGATTTCCCAAGCCTTGAACATCCCACGGAGCGCTGTTCAAGTGATCATTCAGAAATGGAAGGAGTATGGCACAACTGTAAACCTACCAAGACAAGGCCGTCCACCTAAACTCACAGGCCGAACAAGGAGAGCGCTGATCAGAATGGCAGCCAAGAAGCCCATGGTGACTCTGGACTAGCTGCAGAGATATACAGCTCAGGTGGGGGAATCTGTTCAAAGGACAGCTATTAGTGGTGCACTGCACAAAGTTTTCCTTTATGGAAGAGTGGCAAGAAGAAAGCCATTGTTAAAAGAAAACCAAAATAAGTCCTGTTTGCAGTTTGCCAAAAGCCATGTGGGGGACAAAGGAAACATGTGGAAGAAGGTGCTCTGGTCAGATGAGACCAAAATGGAACTTTCTGGCCAAAATCCAAAACGCTATGTGTGGCGGAAAACTAACACTGCACATCACTCTGAACACACCATCCCCACTGTCAAATATGGTGGTGGCAGCATCATGCTATGGGGGTGCTTCTCTTCAGCAGGGACAGGGAAGCTGGTCAGAGTTGATGGGAAGATGGATGGAGCCAAATACAGGGCAATCTTGGAAGAAAACCTCTTGGAGTCTGCAAAAGACTTGAGACTGGGGCGAAGGTTCACCTTCCAGCCGGACAACGACCCTAAACATAAAGCCAGGGAAACAATGGAATGGTTTAAAACAAAACATATCCATGTGTTAGAATGGCCCAGTCAAAGTCCAGATCTAAATCCAATCGAGAATATGTGGCAAGATCTGAAAACTACTGTTCACAAACACTGTCCATCTAATCTGACTGAGCTGGAGCTGTTTTCCAAAGAAGAATGGGCAAGAATGTCAGTCTCTAGATGTGCAAAGCATGTAGAGACATGCCCTAAAAGACTGGCAGCTGGAATTGCAGCAAAAGGTGGTTCTTCAAAGTATTGACTCGGGGGGCTGAATAATTATGCACACCCCACTTTTCACTTATTTATTTGTAAAAAAAATTTGGAATCATGTATGATTTTCATTCCACTTCTCATGTGTACACCACTTTGTTTTGGTCTTTCATGTGGAATTCCAATAAAATTGATTCATGTTTGTGGCTGTAATGTGACAAAATGTGGAAAAGTTCAAGGGAGCCGAATACTTTTGCAAGCCACTGTACCCTTATCTTATTTGGTACTCCTGTGAACCATTCAGTCACATGGCAGCATGTCAGTTTTAAGGTGTCTGGATGTAGTGAAGACATCTTGGTAAAGAGCAAGTTTCACAATGGGAAATAAAAGGAATTTAAGTGACTTTGAACTTGGCCTGGTTGATGTTGCCACACACGCTGGTGTGAATATATCACAAACAGCTAATCTACTGGGACTTTAATTTACAACCATATCTCACGTTACAGAGAAAAAGCCTTAAAAAATGAATAAATATCCAATGAATGTTAACAATCTCCTATTAAGGTCAAAGGTCAGAGACAAATGAGCACATAAACATGAGATGAAATTAAGGTAACAGTCGGTCAAACAACTATTTGCTATAAGAAAAGATACGCAAAATGCCATTGAGACAAGCAGTGTGTCAAGACATGAGACACATGGCCTACAGCAGCAGAAAACCACACCAGGTGCCAGTCATTTGAGCATTGTTTAAGTGCCAAAGTGTTGCTCTTGACCAAGTCCATAATTTTTATGAACACAGTGACCCATGTTCTTATGGCTACTTCTAGCAGGATAAAGTCCCATTTGACAAAAATCAAACCATCTACTTTCAGGAAAATTAGTTCACTGCACTCTAATGGCCTCCACAGTCATCAGGTGTCAATCCTATGTGGCATGTTTGAGATGTGGTGTAGAAGAGGAAGTGCATAATTGCTTACCTGTAGGTGACAAATCTGCCGCAACTGTGGCATAAATAGTGTCCAGACCTAGCTAGGTATACCTAATACAGTGGCCAGCTAATGTACAAAGAAAATAAACTTTTTCATTTAGGAATTTGTTAGTTTATCTGGTTACATGCTTGTAACTATGTAAACTCATGTAAGTTTATATCAGAGTAAAAACTATCATTGCAGAAACTGAATTATCAGCTATCCGTAACTATGCCTTCTAAATGCAAGATTTCTCTTTTGCGATGTACATTTATAGCTAGATGTCTCAAAAGACCTTGTTTTACCTCAAATTTAGAATTTGTTCTCTGCCTACATTTCAACAAATGGTTTGCCAAAATGCAAATGTTTTTGCATGTGTATGTAGTTGAAATGGGCCAGCTAATGCTAATCTCTGCTAATCCTCTGGGAAGCACCCTCGGAGCGACATTATCATTCTACTCTGTTTCTGATATAGAGAGTGGTGGAGAAGGGACATAAACGATGACTAGAGACATAAATGCAATAAATACTAAATTAGACTGGAATGACATTAAACTGTCTCACAACTGATCACCTTTCAGTGTTTGCTTTTGTAAATACACATGCACAGACAAAGCTGCAGAGGTGAGCTGAAGCAGTAGACCCAAAATCTCTAGGAAGAGCAATAATAATAGATGATATAGACTACAGTTCCATTGGTATATGGTATTCTTCTTTTCAGAAGCTAGCACTGATCCTATGACTTTGCCTCAGCTCCCCTAAGGCAATGGTCACCCTAATCCTAACCTCATTACAAAGCGAGGCCATGAGCAAAAGACCCATATCTGAAAGTCCATTCATATATCTGATCAAAAAATTGCCTTTGTGGGATTAAGTGACCTTCATACTCTGTAATCCTTAAACCAACCTTTACTCCTATAGGCACAGTAATTGCAGTTCTTCTGGAATTTATTGAATTTTATTAGTGAAGTAAATTTTCTCTCCAAATGAATAGGGTTAAATATAGAAAGAGGAAAATTAGCTATTTGGTGTTTTTGATTTTTATACTTTATTGGAAGCACCAAAGCCCTGTGATGTAATGTCAATGTATATATACTGTAATGTCACACAGTATTATATTTTGCATGTCAACTTGACCATACAGCGGCCTGTCTTGCTCTAGGGTATGCATGTTTATTTCTAGCTCTATGCACAATGATGCAAGGTTTTTCTGGTTTTTAATAGTAATAAGGATATTTGATGATGTATGAAAGGTCATATACAGCTTTTTGTGGAGGTGTAGCTGTGAAAAGCTCCTGAGGAACTGACAAAGCACAGAATGTGGTGTGCTGGATAGGTGTTCGATTTATAAGCTACTAACCTTACACCATTACTGCTTTATAAAATTCTGTTCATGTTTCCAGTAGGTTCATAACATTGATCAGATGGGCATTTCTTCAGCCAAATAGTTGAATGATTTTGAGATCTTTAAAAACTAAATCACAGTTTTTCAACAAAAAATACCACTTGCTGTTGTGTTTCTTCAGAAATTTGACTTTATTTCTCATTCACTGATTGTATTTAATATGCATTCCAACATGCTGACTGCTTAGACTGGACAATGAAGGTTTTAAATGCATGTATGACACAAAGAGAAGAGAAGAAACTGTTTAACCCTATGTAGTGCAGTATAACGTGCACAATCTGAACACAAGAATTGGATACATTCAGATTTTCAAACCAATTTAAAGCTGCTAAAACTGTTTTTTCAAGTTGAATGAAATTATAAAATATGAAAGAATAATTGTTCATAAATTATAAGATAACTATTAAATGTTCATGTCCTTGCAACAACAATGATATAGTGTTATGGGCAGGCTAGATTACATTACCGGTAATGTGAAAAGGAAATGTCTATTTCAGTCGTGGACGATTTAATAATTGACTTGGATTTGCCCCTACATCTGAAGGTTATCATATTGTCTTGAAGTTTCCTGACCAACATGCAGAACACAATGCAAAGTCCAAAGCAGATTTAACATGTTTATTGAAAAGGTTAATTTGATGGAGATGATGATGATGATAGGAATTATCTTACTGTTGTTGTGGAGAAGTGGAGCCTAAGAGGGAAGTGGAGTCCGGAGGTGTCCATGAGTGTTTGGAGGGGAAGAGTGCAGTTGGGTAGAATGCCAGAGGAGGATGTTAGAGGGAGGACAGGCAGAGAGCACAGGTTGTGAGCCATGAGCTGTGGATTGATTGGTGAAGGCTGCCAGATGTGGAACTGGTTTCCAGGAGCAGTAAAGCTGATGGGGGATCACCAAGGATTCTTGGCACAGGATCAGATAAGCAGCTTGGAAGAAGTACAGGAGAGGTTGCCATAAGGTAAGCACAAAGGTAAGTAACACAGAGAAAACTTAGGCGACTCATAGCTAGAGCTACCGTAGAGCACTCAGGCACTACATGTCTGGTAGCCAGCTCCTCATAAGGCTCACTGATAGAATCCAGGTGCACAGGTAAGCCAGCAAGTGACTCTGTCCTCAACGATGATGGACAGCTTCAGCTCTGCTCCTGGAGGAGCTCACAGGAAAGTGAGGGAAGAAAAACACAAACAAACACCAGACAAACACCCTTGCCTTATTACAGTACCCCCCCACATGGTGCTGGTCTGGACAGGTTTCAGTTATGATACGTGAAAGGTAGAATGGAGACAAAGACTGGAGGAGAGACAGACAGCTTTGGGACTGATCAAAGATTCAACCTCGTATGGTCCAATGAAACAGGGGCAGAGTTTTTTAGAAATGGATTTGAGTGGAATGTCTTGTGCTGGTAACCATACCTTCTGACCTGGGAGATATTCAGGGGCAAGACAACGTTTGAAGTCTGCAATGCAGTGGTTCTGTTCAGCAGTACATTCCAGGGCAGAGATGGTAGAAGAACAGATGAGTTTTAAGAGGCAGATGTGGATGAGGGATCAGAAATCTGCTTTTCATCTGTCAGGATGAGGAGGTTGATAGAGTAAGATTTCAAAAGGGGACGTACCTGTATCGAAGGCATGTAAGGGTTGTGAGGACATTCTGTCCAGTGTAGTTGTTGATTCTAGTCGGCCAGTTTGTATGAAGTTATACTGTGAAGAAATAATTCAAAGTTCCTGGTTCATTCTTTCAGTGATTCCATTTGACTGAGGATGATAACTGGAAGTGAGACTGGTTTTAGCTCCCAGGATGAAGCAGAACTGTTTCCAGACTTAAGAAATGAATTGTGGTCCAGGGTCAGATAAAATATCCTGGGGGATGCCATGTAGACGGGAGACATGTTTAACGAGCAGCTTGGCAGTTTAGAAAATTGATTGATGATGGTGAATATGGTTGTCATACCTTTTGAGATGGGTAACCCTGTGACAACCCTATGATTGGATGACCGATGGTTGGAGAAGGCTTGCTAGGGGTTGGTTGTTGGATTTACTGGGGGCACAGATGCAGAAATATAATTGTTGGCATCCTTGTAAATGAATAGTCACCAAAATCTTCTATTGACCAAGGTGATGGTGTGACTTATACCGGGATGAGGAGAACTTTGCTGTATGGATCCAATGAAGAAGATGACCTTGGACAGATGATGGTTCATAGAGCTTGTTATGGGAACCAGTTCTGGGATCAGGTTCGGACTGCTGGGCTTGTTTTATGATATCTTCAATGTCCTCTAGTTTTAGATGCTTTGGTTTTTGTCAAATGGAACTTTATCCTGCTAGAAGTAGCTGTTCTTATATTTAGGAACATTTCTACACACAAGTACAAGATGGTAAATACCGTATTATGTGTAAAATTGTTCCTAGACACGAAATACGCACAGATCTGTACGTAAGTACAGTTGATAAATGAGGGCCCAGGTACGCAGGTAAGCCAGCAGGTGGCTCCACCCTCAACAGTGAAGGACAGCTTCTATGTCTGGTGGTGCCCCTTGGAGGAGCTCACAGGAAGGTGAGGGAAGGAAAACACAGACAAACACCCCAGACTTATGACAAATGTAGATAGTACCTTATCCTAAAAAAACGTTTTGGTTCATTGTATTTTTCTGATACATATGAGTAACAATAAATTACTTCTTGAGAGTTTGAATGAAGGCAACTGGACCTTTTCTTGTGAACAAGAAAATGTTCAGGTGCCTTCATTTAAACTCTCAAGATTATCATGACCTGGATGACTGATACCTTATCCACACGTAGCTATGTATCTCACAAAACAAATTTGGCCTGTCATCCACACAAAATCCCAGTTATATGGCACAGAAAATGAATCTTTCTAAAAACTCCGGTCAAAGTGAAGATTTGCGTTTGCTCCATCTTAAGCATTTGCCTGTGGACAGAAGTAACCGGAATTTTAGGCTCCACAACTTCACTTTCCGCAACAAAAATGCTCCATCATCACTTGTGCAACCTGTGTTTCCACAGCATTTATGCCCTCAGAGCTGTGTTGGCATTATCGATTGTCCAAGCGCTTTTTGCTTGCTTGTTTTTACAAGCTCAATTACTGTTCTATGTAGAAGTTAGAACATAGAAAGTTACTCTGAGTGGATAGGATTTGGGGGAACCACTGCCCCCTACAGGTTTGGCATGTCTATAAATGTGTGATTAGGTGTCAATGGATTATTTTTTTTTGTCGAGGTGGTCAGGATATTGTTTTTTTTTAAAACCCGGCTACGTGTGTACATGGCCTGAGAATCTACACCAACGTAATAAATGATTTGTTACCATTCAGTCAGTTTCTGTAATGTTTTGTTAGTCTTAAAAGGCCTTACATTGCCTTAATGCTCACTTGTGTCTTACATACAGCTAAAGTAATTTAAGGTTAAAGGTATTTTGATGAGGAAAACAAAACCATGTTTTACTTTATACTCGTATTTACGCACTAAGATGCTAATTTGCTTATTATTAACATATTTTGGCTTATTATGACTGTTAGATATTGTCTCAAACAAAAACGGAAAGGAAAATTTATAAAATAATGTTTCTGGATCACAAAAGCAAGATAATATGAAACACTAGTGCTTAGCTTGAACCAGTCCGGACATTAACCTGCTAATTTGTGTCCCAATAGGCTTTTAAACGTATGATATGTTCAAACAGAAATATTGCTTGAACGGTTTGTGGTGCTTTTATCCCCTCGTAGCTTGATTTGCAAAAATTAGAGGCATAATCTTTGAAGTGGCTGTTCTTTTAATTTCTAGTAGGTACTTGTCATTCGGACAAAATCCCCTTGATTGAAATGATAGCCAGTAAGCAAAAAGGTGGGAGGAAGCCACAAACAGTGAAAAACAGCAGAGATGTACAAGAGAAAGGTCATGTGTTTTTTATGGGATTTGTGCTAGTGTATGTTGTGGCTGTTACTTGCTTAGTATCCTGGATGACATGTTACTGGCTACTGCTGTGTCACCGCTGTCTTAAAGCCTCGCTGTGATAAGATGAGGTGAGACAGGAATGATGGTTACTGCAAAACACTCTGTAAGTCTGTGTATAATATATGTCATAAATGGGTTGAAGGTGAGGGAATAAGAGAATTCGATGGATATGGGGGGTACCAGAATGAATGGCAGTTAATTGGAGTGGTCCCCAGTGAGAAGCAAGAAAAAAGAAAACAGCCAAAAAAAGAACAGCAGCCATGCATGACATATCCAGGAAATGAGCTTTGACACAGCTTCATTCTGGTTCTCAAACACAGACTCTCACACACACAATCTAACAATTGCAATTATCCTGAAGCGTGATGAACCATTTAAGTATTTAGGTTATGTGGGTGCAATCACAGAGATAAGAGACAGTATTTTAAAAGGTCTGTTCTGTTTTCTCCATACTAATGTACATGTATGCAATAAATGGTGCACTGATACATTTCCTTTTTTTCCAGATATTTCAGGAAATGGCATAGGAATATTTGTAGCATAGGCTGTAGTTGCTGAGGGTGTTTTAGACAATGTCTAAAAAATAGCCCATTTTAGTTTGAAGACATTTGCACAAGAGTGTTTTAGTGTAACAAAAAATAAATTGTATCACTGTACTGCAATTTAAGTTAAAAGTTGTATGTTTGATCCACAGTCGACAGAGTATTCTCTAAAAATCAGCACAGTCTTTAGAAAACGTAACCAGGTTCAAATGAATGCTGACTAAACTGAAAGAGTGTTTTGTGTCAAACTTTACATTTACCACTGGGGTAAATCATAGCCCAATGCTACAACTGAACCCTGTAAACTATGAAACTGTAAATAAACCATCCCTGACAATTACATTTATACAGAACAAGATATTTAAAAGAAAAAGGATAACAGTAAAGAGAATTGTACATGATTTACTAATGAAGGAATGATTTACATGAATAAATATAAAAAATAGTAAGCATTAATAAAAATGAATGAGTAAATCAAAAAATGACTCAAACATGATTTTTTTTGTGTTTTAGCTTAAACAATGATTTATAGAGTTGTGTTTACACACAGATGATAAGCAAGGGATATGTATACTTTCCACCCATCCATGTATCACCATGACATGGTAAATAGTTAAAGGTAGGTGAATGAGGGGTTTATTATTGAGTCACAAAAGTGTCTGTCTACAAGTAGAGTGTGTAAATTGATTTGTGCTAAATGTATACAAATTTTAGCAGCTTTTATTACTAACACTTTAATCCGTTGAAGTTTACCCCATCTAAAGGTTGAGGTGTATGAAGTGAGAACGCTGACATAATCTGAAACCGTAAGAAAAAGTTTTGAAACGTTGAAAATCAGAGGTTGAAAATTTTAAACCTGAAATAAAGTTTTGTAAGTCTGAAAATAAGTTTTGAATCTCTGCAATCATAATTTTGTACTAGCATTTTTATTTTTCATAAGTTCAACATGTAAAGTACAGAGTTTCAGCCTCACATTTTCAGAGATTCAAATCGCTTGTATCACCCTTGCTGTTTTTCAAGTATACATTTTCAGAGTTTCAAATATGGCATTGTTTTCCCACCATGTTAAGTTTGCAAAAAACTTTTGAAACCTTTTATTGTGAGATCTGAAAATTTTTTTGCAACATCCGCCTTTCGTACTTTCATCCACACCGCTGCAAGGTTGCCATCACATGATTTTTGGCAGCGGTCTCTCGCTGCTTTCCGATTTAAAACTCTGAAACTCACGCTCTGAAGAAAAAAAACCCTCAACGCTCCGGCGGAGGGATATCGTTTTAACATTTAATCAATGACCACTCCTATCTATAATTCCTAAAGATATCTGGAATACATATCCAGTTTACCTATTAAATGTTAAAACAGCTACCTTAACTTTTTAAGAATTTAGAGATATCTCAAACTTAATTTTTACTAGTAGCCTACAATTGTATTTAGGAATATCCTAAAATACAATTTATCCTAGTAACAATACAGTTGTTGATATCTTTCATTTCAATTTTGACTAGGAAGAATGTATTTGTACTAGAATAAATTATATTATTGCTATCTAAAATAGGAATTATAGATAGGAGTGTTCATTGATTAAATGTTAAAACTGCTTGCCAATGTATTTATAAAGCTAATTTTAAATAGCATAAAATTGACCAGAGTAGGGTGTCATCAGCTGTGTAATTTATATATATATATATATATATATATATATATATATATATATATATATATATACCTAGTAAAAGGTAAATGGTCTTAACTTATGTGGATTTTATAGTCATACTGATCACGGAAAAAACATTTACACTAGAACCACATTCCCCCAGCCACACTCACAAGTCAGTTCTGTGGGGTGCACCTTATTACAATGTTGCATTATTTTGGACCAGTTTTTGTTATTTTATTGTCAAACCTTTGGCCACAACATGGTGTTGTCTACTTTGTGTTTCATGCTAACCATGTATCAATCGGCTGTAAACAGTGTATGTTTTATGCCCCATTTTAAAAACTTAAAAAAAGCAATTAGCATTTTACATGTATATAGCTAAAACATGCAATGAAATAGTGTTGTACAAAGTTTTCAAACATTAAAATAGAATAAAGTAATTTCATGCCGGGTTTGGATACATGGGAACAAAATAGTTTGTTTACAAGTACAAAATGGAAAAGAAGCACAAAATGGTAATGCATGGGTGTGAAAGGGGGGTACAAATTGGCATGGGGGGAACTAATCCAAAGCTATTCTGTGAAAATCTTCATTGCTAACTAGAAGAAAAATAAATATCCTTTATTGTCCTACGGTGGGGAAATTCAAGTGTAACAGCAGCAAAGTGACAGTCATTCAAAGCATGTAGATTCACGCCAAAAAAAAAAAAAAAAACTGGATTAGGTATAATAATATACTGTACAATAAGGTAAAAATTACAACAATAAAATACTGTGTAGTTATTAACAATACAAATAGCATGCTCAGATCCAAGAAATGTGTAACTGAGCAGGATACATAAAAAAGATGTGCCTTTCTACATTATAAAATCAACTGAAATCCCTCTGTTCTGCCTCGGCACTTTCACATATCACATATATAGCTTTGCCACAAAGGTGTATCAGGTCCAATGTGAGAGGTGAACATTAAAAACTGCTACTGTAAGAGAATTCTTGTACACCCCACTTTATCGCATAAGAAAGAGAGCAAATGTTCCCATTTTTGTTGTTGTTTTGAGTGTTTGTGTGTGTATGTTGCACTTTGAAGATGTCCCAGTGCATCTGTTTCACAGTCGACTGCACATAGAGGCCATGATGAAAATCAGGTTGTAGTTTGTTTTCTATTTTCTGTGGTTGGAAAAATGCACTGTTTTAGTTTTACCATTGTGCTGTATGCAATGTATTAGTCTTCTGAAGTTTAGATCTGCAGAGCAGGTGCAAAATGTTTATTGTTCGAGGGCTGAATATATTTTTAGTGTGTATGTTAATTTTTCAATGCATGCATTAACGGAAATCTGTGACACATTACAAGCTTTCTGTCATTTTCAGGCAAGATGGAAAAACTCAATACAGGCACCCTATGATAGCATAACCTGAGGTTGTAAATTTGACTTAGTTGGAGTTGCTCATTGCTGGTCAAGCTCAAAAGTAATCTCTTCTTGTTATCTAATATAAAGCACAACATATATTGTTGATGTTGACATCGCTTTATTTCTCAAAACAGTTGTGGCCAGATTGAATGTGAAGGCTGCTATATTATTCTTAAAGTGGAAATATACACAAAAGGCCTTTTTTTAAACGGCAGGAAGACATTCATTCCACTTCATCTCACTTTCCCATTGCATTTGTCTACCTTTCTCTTTATCATACCTTTCCAGTTCACGGTTCTCTCTTCTTTCTACCTGGATGCTTCATTTCTTTCTTACCTCCGACACCTCCATCCCCAGTGTCACCCTGGGCTTTCATCTCGCCAGGGTGCTTCCTTCGTTAGAAAACCCCAATTGGCAGACAAGCACCCTTGTCAGACACCATTCATTGCACTTGCACAGATATGACAAGTGTTTTAACAAGCACCACTGAGTTTTGCAGTGCAGTGGAAACTGCATGCCAATTGCAAAACAGATCCTGTGACCACATTAAAGAAGCAGTGAAGTTTGGACGCCATTATGTTGATGTACTTGTCAGATTTAGTATCTTTGCAGTCCAAAGGTAGTGAGTAAAACTATTTCCTTTTGTTCGGCTAAGGTTTGTTGAGAATGTGACTTTAGAAAGTCAGGGTACACCGTAGAAAGGTTGCAGATCAACCACTGGGACAACTCATTGACAAATGAGGCAAATAAGAGTGTAGACATACACAATCTCCAATTCAATTAGGAGTCACTGTTTAACCATGTTTTTGGCCTATGGCAAGAAGCCAGAGCACATTGAGAAATGGTAAACGGACTGGATTAATATAGTGCTTTTCTAGTCGTGCTGACCACTCAAAGTGATTGACACTGGAGCCACATTCACCCGTTGACATTCACAAATGCGCACACATCCATACACCGCTACCGAGAACGGTAGGCAACTTGGGGTTAAGTGGTTTGGCCAGGGGCACATTGGACATGTGATAGCCGAAGCTAGACTCAAACATACAACCTTCTGAATAAAAGCCAACTACTCTACCTAGCAAGCTTCAGTGTACCCATGTACCCAAGGAGACCATATTTTTTATAGAGCTTTTATTAAATCAGGAACAAGCTTATTGAGATTAAAAATGACTTTTCCAACATTTCCCTAGACAGCACAGATATGCACAGTGAAGAGTTAAACTAGATAACTTTACTTACAAAATAATACAAAATACGGTTAGTATTTTAAACTTTTTGTTTGTTGCTCTTCCTCTTGAGGGTGCACCAGTCAAAGGTTTGGGGGCAGTTCTTTGAAAACTGATCAACTTATACCAATTTGAGCGAATTCAGGTTTTTTCCTTTACATATAATGTTTATGAAGATATAACAGCAGAATTCAAAATTATTGTTCTTTAATTGTATCAGAGGCAATGTCACACCATATGTGTGTAAGAGCAGTTGCTTTAAAACAGGTTTTTGCTGTTTTAAAACAAAGTGATTGCCGAGTTTACATTTAAACTGTATTTGGCATCCTATATTTGTGAATAGGTTGGCCAGCATTAATAAAACGCTAGCATCTAAGGGTGTTCTCTAGCAAATGTTAAGCCCTACCTTAACATTGAAATTTCCATAATGCTGACAACTTTTCAAATTCAGGATATTCCATGGGAAACAGAAGTTTAAAGCGCAGAAGGAATATTCAAGGTTGTAGATTCAACTTTTGTATTATCTGCTAAAATCTCAATCTCTAACAGCTAGAAAAAAACACCATGTCTCAGCATGTCCTTAAACATCCAATATCTTTAAATACATTCATACACCTTTGTGCTTCCTCTGATTTTAAACACAACATCAAAACTGAAATTAACTTTGAGTCTTCTTCACTCAGTAAAAGAAAGTCCACACCGAATAGTGTTTTTGTTTCCACTACCTGTCGACTGATCAGATTTTTAAATTTCTAACAAGCCTCTCAATGGTCAGGCCCGATCAAGCTTCAAATTGCTCAGGTGATTTCTTCGTTTGTCTTTACCTCTTATTATGGGAAAAATTGCCTCTTATTTTCTCACTCACATTCACATCCGCATCAGTTTTAAGGCTCCACTTTCTGCCTCTCACTAAATGGGCTACAGTATAATAATCAGACACTATATTTACTTGGCAAAATTAGCAGGCACTAAATTTAAAGTGAGTCCATACTATTGTAACTATTACTGCAATGTACCATTTCCAGTCACTGTTTTGATGCTTCGAAGCATAGAGTGTTATTTAAAGATTTTTTTGTAAGCTGAATACAACCTTATAATGTGTTTGACATACATGTACAGTTGAGGCAATTAACGCCTGCACAGAATGGCCCGCCCTGTTTACCTGACAATTCAACCCGTGCTGCTTTCAGTTCTCACTCGTCACGTAAACAGCATGGCAGACTCAAACTGTATCCATGGTTCCATGTGAATGCCTCTTCTCAGTCGTGAACCATAGGGATTATCGGTCTATTTCACTTCCCGCTCTGCTTTGCGTGTAGTCTGCAGAAAGAGACGCAAACATGCATTCCATCGACATCGAAACAAAAGACGTCTTTGGTTGCAAGCAATCAGAAGATTGGAACGAGCAGATGATTAAAAAAGCAACAATCTGCTGTAATAACTTCATATCAGGTAAGCCCTGGCTAACAAACAAACTAGCATAACTAACCAACACTGCAGCTGCAAGATGACTGCAAATAATAACAGTGGGAACCAGGGAGTAATGTAAAGGTTCTTTGTCAAACCATTTAAGCACGCTTTTCAGTGTTGATAAACAAATAAGCCATCTATTAGTCAGAAAAAATAAATTCAAAATACTTTATTGATCCCAGCGAGAAATTAAGTGTTGTTGTAGCTCATACTGTTGCATTCTTCAAGGAGTTGTTGTAGATCCTGATGGCTGTGGGCAGGAAGGATCCCCTGTAGCAGTCTGTGTTGCAGGGAAGTGTTTAAAGTTTTCTCGATGATTATGTTAACTTCTTTTATGATCTCTGGCTTGGTTAAAATACCAGGTTGTGATTTAAAAAAACTCTGCCCTCAAAGTTGCCGGTTCCCTACAAAATGGCCTAGAAGCTGGTGACGGCATCATAACAAGTGTTCCACGTTCCCTGGACAATGATCTAAGCCAAAAAGTATACCGTCTCTGATACTGAAAATACATGAAGGGCATGGTTTATAGACCATGGCATATAATTTCCTCTCTTCAGAGAGCTACATACGGCCCCTCCATTTCCATCAGAATGCACCCAGGCACCAGTGATGAAACTGTTACACTGGCTCTTTCGTTCTTTTTGTTTTATTCTCTGTGTCCTTTATATTCTCCTCCCCTGTCTGTGTCTCCGAATTAAGTGAGACTTCAGGTTCATATCAGTGGAGTTCAGCTGCATAAAGGTTATGTGCATCTAAATGACAGTTAATATGCAACATCTGCCAGAGGGCTCAGATAATGTCCTAGCTAAGCATTTCTATGTCTGCTTCTGTACATTTTGCATATACTAGAGTGGCTTATAAATCTCCATAATGTAATCAACACACCAGAGCAGGTGAAAGCAATGTGGATGTGACGTTTACATTCAACATCTGCCTGCAGTTAACCTTGATTTTGACAGGAAGATGATAAACTGTGAATTAGTTAGAGAATTATCCATAAGCTCATATATGGAATAATAAAATAGGTTTTTCAGACAGTCTGCAATGCTTGTTAATTATTACCACCATTAACAGCACAATAACATGGCATATAGCATGGCAAGGCAAGCCAAGCTGTGGGGTCAATCATAATTTAAGTACTAAAACGGAATTTTTATACTTTATGCAACATTCGAGCCACTTGTTCGGTGCGCTGAGTCAGCACTGTCCGAGGCCGGCGCAGCTGCTGAGGGAGAGAGAGACAAGATGGCTCCGGTCTCTGAGTGGTAATGCCAACATAGGCTAACGTTCAAAACAGCTATGCTAACTAAGTGCTAATGTGATAATAATGGTAACCTGAAAAACACAATCCAACTCCAAACTCGCCACGGGGCCGGTATGTCTGTTAGTTTTATACCCAAACCCACGGGGCGTGTCTGTGAGACCATGGCTGTGACACAGTCGATGTCACAGCAAGGGGCGCTTGTGATCCATAACATTAATTTGATTAATTCAACCAGCTTAAAACATTAAAGCTGCATTATGTACAGTATTTTTCGGACTTTGAGCAGCTACTTTTTTCACATGCTTTGGACCCTGCGTCCTATACAACGATGCTGCTAGTTTAAAGATTGTTAATGACTAATGCTTCTGGGGGGCACTATAGCAGGAAGCACAAAAGTGAGAAAGACATGTGAGAAAAGATTATGTGATTTTGAGCTGTTATTTTGGTCATTATGCACACACCCTCACCATGAAAAACAAACGAATAAATGAATATGATGCAGCTTTAAAGTTAAAGGCAATCAAGCTTGCCGTCAAAGTAGGAAATAGAGCTATTGCATGTAAGCTTGACATCAATCGATGGTGAGATGTTCGCTGTAGTGGGCAAGAGGAAGAGGAAGATGAAGATAGCGACTAAGACTTTTCTGGTCAGCTAAAGTATGTTTTATTTTATAACCAGGCATGTTACTGTTGTGTTGGAGTTGTGTTGATGCCGTTTTGGTGCTGTACTGCCAAGCTTCAGGAAGAGTTTGAAAAAAAGCATGTCTTAAACTAGAAAAGCACCTAGTGAGTGCAGACCTCCGCGTGGGCCACTCATTCCCCCCCATTCCCTTGTTGTTATCTAATTCTAACTTTCGGTACTTTTCCAATAAAATGTCTCTCAATGAGATGCACGGCTGTGTTCGTGCTGTCGCTGCACTCCTCCAGCGGAGATTGGGAGCTCCTGCATGAGGGGAGTCACTGGTGAGCTCTCTGACAGGGGAGCGGAGTGGAGGTTAGCACCGCTGGACATTTCCTGAAAATGTCATCAAAATCTGTCCGTAACTTTTGGAGTAATGTTCCTAACAGACAGACAAAAAAAAAAACTGACAGACACGCGGACATTTTCTTCTGGCGGAGGTAATTAAAACTAAAAAAAGTATTCTTAATATATTTGTCCAAAGTCGTTTTTGTAATCTATAGTCAATTTCTTCCTGTCCTGACAGGCTCTACTCCTTTTTCCGCGATGGCATGTAGGGGTTGCAATTCCATAAATTTTGAGGTGATATGGGTCCAAACAGAACAGCCAGGGAGTGCTTGTGAGAGAGTGTGTGCCGTGATGTAATGATGCATGTACGTACCCACGTATGTGCTTTTACGAGGAGGCAGTATTCTCCATCAGTTAGCCACTAGATAAGCTAAGTTAGCGGCTGGAATCGTACATTTATTACCTCGTCTGTAGACATATTGTCCATAACATTAGAAGAAAAGCGAGGGGGGACGAGTGTCGCTTTGACTACTTAGGGCAGGAGTCTGTAACTCTGGTCCACAGAAGCAACTGTCCTGCAAGTTTTAGAAGCATTCATGCTTCAACACAACTGAATCAAGCAAAGGGTTCATTACCAGGTCTCTGCAGAGCCAGAGTTCATGCTGAGAAGTTAATCCAAACATTGAATTCACGTATACATTAGCACGGATGCATTAAAAATAGCAGGAGAGTTGGTCTTGAGGACAGGAGACTCAAAATCTTGAATGCTGCATATTTTTATCTTGTTTTATCATAACTCTTTAAAATAAATCTGAATAATCTAAAACGTCAACAAATTGTAAAAAGGTATATCTGTACAAGAAATATGTTTAATGAAAGAATTGTATAAAATTCTTTCTTAGAAATAATTTTCATCATATTCAGGTAACTAAACATTTTGTGAGTGTACTTGTATTTGTGAACCTAATGGCTCGGCATGCAGCCACTTAGGTTGATTTAATGTAAATAAAAATTCCCGTTGCTCTCATGGTCAAAACAGAGATATTAAAAAGAAAATAAGAAAATAAGTTAATGAGTTATGTGCCTTAACTGGCAGGGGTGAATTACTTGTCTAACATTGCTGGATCAATATTGTTCTATCATATAGGTAAATTAGCTCTCTGCTGAATTACTTTGTGGGAAAATGTCATGTATTTAATGAAATTAAGATTTTAAGAAAAAAATGCTTAAGTGTTAAATTCAGTGTATTTAACTTGAGTAAAAGAATAAATGACTGGGATCCAAAATTAAATTCACTGCTACACAGAAAAGACTTTATTAGAAATATTAGGTATTATTTTCGTATACAAGTCAAGAAATTAGTCCCAGTACTTTGGCTTGGAGACCTTGGGTCTTGACATTTATGCACTGTAGATGTTGTTTTTAATCTGTTATAAATTGTAAGAATCTCTTGAGAAACAACCAAAGGAACACTGCAAAAATCATCAGGTATTGAGCTTGCCTTTGAGCTTTCCAAACTCCCAAACCAATCAAGCATGTGCAGGATGCGGCAGAACAAGCACGTTCTATGTCCCAGAGGAACAACAGCCAAAATGCTGATGCCAGATACCACAGGCCCCTTTAATTTTCTGTGTTCAGGCCCTTACAGTTCAGGGGATGGCTTGGCACCATGCAGAGCACACACTCAACATTGGGCTGAACATTTTTATTTTCTGCCTGATTGGAGCAATTGCTGATATTTTTAGACAAATTTATGTTCAAATGTGCATATCACAAATGATTAAACCATATCATACAAGAACTGATGTACTGCTACTTTTGGCCATCAGGCTGTGCTTGCAAGAACTAAGGTTTTAGCAGAAGAAACACAATTATCATCAACCTATAACTGGTTTAAAATTCTCCCAGTTTGATAGCTTCAAGGAAAAATGCCATTTTATCATAGTATTAAATATTCATTCAAATAATTATCTCAAATATTTTAAAGAAAAAACATGATTAATTGCCTGTTGTTTGCCTAATGCAGTTTTAAATCAGTGTTTCTTTAAACAGTGTTAAAGGTTGTGCTCTTTTAGTTTTCAAATAACTGTCTGGAACTGACAACACCCAAATTTGTGTTTCCTGTTAGTGTGGGAACAGTGTGATATATTTCTTTCAGCCAGCTGACCAGCAGTGCATCAACAGGTTGTGAAGCGAAATGACACAGGATTTTAGTAGTTTTGAAATTGGAATTTTTCTTAAAATGTTGGTTTGCCATGACACAGGTAACCATATCTCACCTAGTAGTGACTGGCAAAGATACATTAAGCTCAAAGAAAGTACAAATGTACCAGGAGTGTATTGTGTGGCCGCATGGCTCTCCCTCACTGTCTCACCACACCTCTGTTTCCCTACGCTCTGTCTCCTAGAGGGGAAACATGACTTGTGTACAGTCTTTGTAGTGACAACTAAATGAAATCACATTTTCCATCAGTCAGTGGGCTAATTGAGGCTAGCTCTTCCATTAGATGTCTGCTCATGTCTGCTTTGTTGGGAGCCAGACAGATCAATGCTTAGTCAAGGGCTGGGATACTTGGGTGTGCATACACATGCCCACCCTATTCACAGATACATTTTCTTCTCCACTTGAAATTTATAGCTTACTGGTGCAATAATTTATCATAATTTTTAATTCCATTTAAAACTGTTAGCAATTTAGAGTAATCTCAGCTACCCTTTTGTTGTGCAAATATTTAGCATTCAGTAGTAAATTCCAGGAACATTAAAGGATAACACTTTCACCTCTGTAGATGTTGGTATCAGAGAGTAGAAAATTTGACATGCTCTTCTTCTGTCCTCTGTATAAGTAGGGCTCTAGCTGTTCTCGCGGTCTTGGCAAATTCTCCTCCTCCAAATCCTTTTTTGAGTAATTCTGTTGTCCTGCCAACGGTGAGTGAAAGCACACAAGTGTATTATGGACTGGTCATGCATGAGTAACGAGGGGCCCCTATGATGTTGTGTGTGGGTGTGTGTGTGTTTGTTGAGTTTAAGCTTATTCTTCTACCCACAGAAAAACTAGTTATTATGCACTTGCTTAAGTGGCCCTTTGCTCTTGAGTTATAACACATGCTTGCTTACACCTACATAACATAGTGCAAAAAAAAAATCAAAAACAAACCCCCCCCCAAAAAAAATCACACCTCAGCATTGATTAGTAACTTGCTTCTGCAGTTTACTGTAATGAATACACCTACGCCATCCTTCAGTGCTGTGCCTCTCATTCCACCTCCCACTCCCACCACCTAGTTCAATTTCCACACATAATCCATCTGTGGAAGGTTGGGAACAGGTTGCCGTGAGCTTCTCTCTCTGTGTACAAATCAAGCCAAGACAAATGTGACTGTGTTAGTGGAAATCAAAGTGTGACAAGTTTTCACACACCGGCAAGTGATTACTTTGGTGCAGTTTGAAATTCAGTGTTGTGAGGATTATGGTGATACATTAGTACAATCTGTGTTGATCTAGCAAAGCGGGAGATGAGCAGTCCGTATGTCAGATTGTCATTTGGATTGGTTTGGGTTTTATATCATGTCTGCTGTCGTCCAGCATGTCTTGGCAAAAGCGTTTGAAAGCTGTATAGTGTTTGATTTTCAATTCATTGCTGGTGCCAATGCAGATCAGCTGAAACATGCACTGCCAAGCAAGTACTATATATATATATATATATATATATATATATATATATATTTATTTATTTATTTATTTATTTATTTATTTATTTATTTATTTATTTATTTATATATATATATATATATATATATATATATATATATATATATATATATATATATATATATATATATATATGAAATTAAAAAGCCAATATATCGCAATATTGTATGTCACAATATTGTATCGATATTCGAAAGCAATGTATCAATTTTCATTTTTACTTTATTTCTTAGAATTTGAATGGAACCATTAATGATGACAGTGATTTTTGTAGTAAAATTTAAAGTATGACTGGTAGTTGGTGGTTGTTTTCACCTTCTTCATTCCAGTGGATCAACTACTGTAGATCTAGTAATACAACTGGAT